>PVJL010014104.1:0-29433 GCA_004026885.1 Lyroderma lyra | reverse complement strand
CACCCCGCGTCCTGACCGTGCACCCCGCGTCCTGACCGTGCACCCCACACGCCCGGCGCAGGGCAGGCGCTCAGACACAGCAGCAGGGAGACCCCTGCCTCAGCACTGCTTACGTGCCGGTGGCCGAGGCAGCCGCCCGGCCATCGTCATTCATTCATTCACTCACTCACTCACTCACTCCCATTCCATTGGGTCTGCCGTGCCCAGGAGCACAAGGCAGGCTCTGTGCACCTGTGAGTCGGTCCTTACAGGTGTGATCCGGCCTCCCTTGGCCACCAGCCGTCTTTTTGACTCCTGTCACCCTCTCCGCCAAATCACACCTGGGGACTGAGGAGGGGCTCGGGCTGGCCCTGGCAGAGGCAGCCCCTGAGGGCGTCCGCCTGGTGCCATCACGGGGCATTCTGATGGCCATCGCTCGTGACATCTGAGGCTGGTAGCCTGTGGTCTGTCTTGGCTGGGTCAGAACCTGGGGTCCCTGCGCTGCTGTCCCTGAGCTCTTTCTGGAACTGCTAGAATGTTCCATGTGGCCCCTGCGCCATCCTTTGGCTTTTTCCATGGCAGACCCCCCAGGCACCCCCACCCCAATATGTCCCCATGGCCCTGCCCCTCAGAATCCAGCTCACCCACTCTGCTCTCATTCTGCTCAGCACCCACATCCCGGGGGCCCACTGCTTCCCCTGCGGGAGGTAACGAGATAATGCCCCCAAATGCAAACCTGAAGAGAGACCCCCTTCTGACCTCAAACGCAGGTGCAAGTGCCTCCAGTCCCTGCAGGGCTGGCAGGCAGCTCCCACACGTCCCCAAAGCAGGCTGCACCCCAGGCTCCGAGCCTGCTCCCTGCTGTGACTTCTCGGGGAGGGGCGTCCTGTACCCCTCTCTCCAGAACAAGGTTCCCCCCATGGCAGACTAGGCGGGGACATCATCTACACAGGAGTACCCCCAATATTGTTTAGGAAGAATCTTATACTTGATATGTACCCCCCAAATCATCAAAGTCAACCTCTGATGCTACATCGGGACTTCCTGGCGCAGCATGCCCTGGTTTTATGGGCTTACTTTTTGTTTTTAATTACAAATGGGGCGGGGGCCAGTCACCACCACGTTTTTGATGCTTAAGGCCTCTAAGGCTTTTCTCCGACCGCACCACTATCCTGTCACAAAGAGGAGGCGAAGCAGCAGTGGAGGGGCTGTGGGGTGAGGAGGGGGCTGCCTGAAGAGCAGAGGAAGAAGGGTGGCCGGGGTCAGAGGCAGGGTGCCCAGAGGTTACTGTCCAAACCCCAGCTTCATGGACAGTGAGGGGGGTGACCCAGCCAGCCAGCCAGTGCTCCCGTCTCATAAAATGTTGGGGGTGGAAATGCAGCCGCACGGATGACAGTGAGGGACCCAGAGGCAGCTCTGATTGGATGTGGGGTGTCTGAGTGGACTTCGGATCCATCCAAGTCCTGTGGCAGGGACGCATTCCTGCCTTCGGAGAGCTATTGGAGATCCGCTGCTGCCTCGGGGTTGAGGTGACCCTCTTAGGCAGTGTTCCCCAGCTCTGGGCCCAAGGCTCACCCAGGAGACCACCCTCCTGCTCAATGGCCACGTGCAGCCACCCGCAGGCCGCGCTCGGCGGGGTCGCTGTCTGCTACCGAAGGCCTGAGGACCAGCTCTCTCCCCCAGATCTGGCCATCACCCCTCCATGTGCCTTCAGGCTTGTGAGGGCGGAGGGCCCCCCACGGCTGCTGGCCCCCTGCGTCTTCTCCCTCCCGTGCTTGTCCCCACCCTCCTGTGCGAGGTCGCTTTGTCAGACTGCTCTCGCCGAACCCGTGGGATTGCCGTGTCTTACCCTGCCGGGACCCCCGCCACCCCGACACATCCTCCCTGTTTTCTCCCTGCCGGGACCCCCGCCACCCCGACACATCCTCCCTGTTTTCTCCCTGCCGGGACCCCCGCCACCCGACACATCCTCCCCATCCCCTCCCGGAGCTCCCTGCTGTTCAACAGGATCTGACCAGCGACGCCAAACCCCGCAGGTGAGAAGGTCCACAGAGCTTGGAAAAGGCTCCGGAGAGAGAAAAACGGGGCCCAGCGCCTGGGGACCCGGCCGGGGCTGTGCAGAAGGCCGAGGGCCCAGTCACTGCACCCCAGGCTGACAGGAGGAGAGTGGACAGCCCCTCCCGGAGCTGCTCTGGGGCCAGGGGCGCCCACGGCCGTGAGCTGGCAGGGAGCCCCAGAGGGCGGGGAGAGGGTCCCCGGAGCTCGCAGGGAACCGGGGAGAAGGGCCTCAGGGGTGAGTGACATGGGCAGGATTTAGGGAAAGTTGGTGCTTCACCTAGAATGAGAAGTGGAAGGTGACTTCTGGGATCCAACTTAGGGAGGTGGCCCCTATGGAAGGGGAACTGTCATCCATGGGATGGGGACAAATGTCCCCCTTGGGGCGGGCAGGCATCGGAGGAGTCACGAGGCAGGGCTTCTAAGTCCTGAGGCGGGCGTTAGAGGGGACTCTGGACCCTCAGGAAGGGCGTCCGGAGTCGGGAGCCGGAGCCAAGCTCCAGCCGTGGGCAGCCCACCTGGGGCTCCCTCAACACAATAGGGGGCATGGGTGCTCCCGCCAGGCCCCGCCCCTCCGCCCAGGCCCCGCCCCTCCGCCCAGGCCCCGCCCTTCTCCTCCCCTCCGCCCCGCCTTCACCATTTCCGCTGTCAGCCTTCTCGCTCCTGCGTGCCCGTGAGAACGGGGGTCCCAGCCTTGGCCTTGCCCCGTCACCCCCAACCCCCACAGTCTGACCCGGGCGGGGCTCTGCTCCCCCAGGAGCCCCCTCCCACCAGGCTGACCCCACGCCCCTCCCACAGAGCCCCAGAGGGTGGCTCGCTGGCTTCGCCCGCCCCGCGAGGACCAGCCATGGCAGCTAATGGACCTGGAGTCTTCTCAGTGCGGTCCGGGCCGCCCATCCCTAACATGAAAGATTGTTGCACTTAAGCGTCCGTCCTTGGTCCTTGGGTTTTTAAGCTAGGAAAGCACTTGGCACCAGGGCTCCTCGTAAGTTCTTCTGATTATCTATTGACACGGCCTCATAAGGAGCTGTTTTAAAGATTTTATTGACCTCATTCATTCCCTGGGCTGGGAAGTACCCAAGACCAGGAGCCTTGGCTGGCTGCAGGCAGGGGGCGGGGTGGGGCTCCCCTCCCCCACGGAGGGGTTAGACAGCATCCTTATAAGCATATTTATGAAATAAGAGCTGTGGCTCACGCCTGGCAGCTTGGGATCTAACACGGCGCGCTATCTACCTTATTTGCAGGATTAGAAGCCATTAATTCCTAGAATTGTTCTCTGGAGCATAAGTGACAACAGCTGTAGCGATCTGCTCCCTGTCTTTCCACATGGGCTCCCCTATACAGGGGACGCATGATCGCACACAGTCAGACAGGCGCCGCCTGTTCCTCACGGGCTGGAGCCGAGATGGAGCCTGCCACAGACGGACGGACGGATGGACAGACGGACGGACAGCCCCCGAGCCATGGTCCCGCGTCCTCCCATCCTTCTAGTCCGTTTCTCTGACAGGCACAGGTGGGGACAGGGAAGCTCCTGCAGGAAAGGTACCGTACCGACCCCACAAAGGGACAAGCAGCCCACGGCCGGCATGCAACCTCCCTCAGCTTCAGTCCCCTCACTGATGATGAGGGGCGACGTGGAGCGTCTCAAGGGGTCCTTCGGGCCCTTAAAGCACAAAGGAGACCACAAACAAAACCCCTACCGGCAGGACAGGGCTGGACCAAAACACAGAGTGCCAAGCTGTCAGAGGAGAATTGCACAATTCTACCAAAACAGCAAACCTAAGTGACTGTTGTGTTTAAATAACATTAACCAGGTTTTTGGTTTGAGAAATGTAAAGAATAGAACAGAAATGACTTATCCTCCCAATACCCGGCTAACCCGTTAGATACCAATACAGAGATGGAGGGACGGACAGACGGATGGGCGAATAGTTGGCTGGACAGATGGGGATGTGGGCAATAAGGAGCACATACCTTCAAATTTTCAAACATACAGAAAGGAATTAAGTAAAAGCCAACCACCTCTCTGGGCGTCCCTCCCCCAACCTGACTCTTCACCCCCGCCCAGAGCTACACTTCGCTAACAGTTCCATGTGTATCTCACCAGGAAAACAAATTTTTTTACACTGATACCAACATCTATACTAACATATGCTTACTCAAAAAGGAAGCATAATATATTTGGCTTTCTGCAAAATTTTTCAAACATACAGAAGATAATATAACAGACATTCGTGTATGTACCATCCAGATTTAAGACATGTTTGCCTTAGTTTATTTGCCTCACATCCAAGAAAGGGAGGAAGACAGGAAGGGAAGGGGGAGAAGTGAACATCAGAGACACAAGTCAAAGCCCCAAATCCCATCCCAGCCACCAGAAGTAACCGCTGTCCTGAAGTGTGGTGTATGTAAGTCTCAAGCACAAGTTTGTAATCTGGCTACCTAGTTTTATAGTCATAAAAATGCATTGTGGTTTCGTGTATAATGTAGTTCATTTGCATGAAGAGAATCATATTGACCACCTTTTCCTGGAATTTGCTTTTTCTCAGTCAACCCGCTTATAATCTTCCGTCCGTGTTGCTTCAGATAAATCAAGGATATTCATCGCAATTGCTCCATCGTATCCCATCCATCCATTCCTCCACTGATACTGACGGATGGTTAGCGTGTCTACTTTGTTTTCATTTTGGTTTTTGTTTGTTTGTTTATTTTTGCAATTACAAAGAAAATAATCCTCAGAACTCCTTTCTGTTATCATCTACTTATTTCTGGATCACCTGGAGACAATTGTCCTGAGCGGACAGACCGTAATGTATTTAACCAGAACCATACTGATGGCCAACGAGGTGGTTTGAAGGATTTCATCCCCATGGGCAATGCCCCAAAGAATAACTTTGTATCCATTTCTTGGTGTACTTCGGAGATTACATCTTTAGGAAAATTTTCTGAGGAAAGACAAGCTGAGTCAATGCACGTGGCATTCGATATTTTGATGGCTGTAACATTATCCTCTGAAAAGTTTGCAGCCAATTATACACCCACCAACGATGTAAGCGAGGACTGTTGTCCTGGGGCCTCACCCACACTGCCATTCTGTCGGCCTGATGGGTGACAATGGCACCCATCTTATTTTCACTCCCCATTCATAGACCGGAGATGAGTTGGGATATCACGTTGTTTCTTCGCACACTTGCGGCACATTACAGGGCAGATTTCGTACCTCAGGATTGTTTCAGGTCAAGCGAGAATCCAGACTGCGAGTGGGGGTGCTTCAGCCCACCCAGAACGCACCCGTCAGGAAGCTGAGCCCCGGGGGCGCTCTGTCCCGGTCGTCACCGAGGCCCTGGAATGAGGGTGCAGGGAGGACGGACGGACGTAAGTGATGGGCAGGCTGCTCCGGGTCACCGAGGCCGGCCACGCAGCCGCAAGTGACGGCTCCCTTCCACCCTGTCCCAGCCTCTCCGTGGGCGCGTGGGCTCCTTCCGCAGAGCCAGCCCCTCAGCGTGACATCGGTGGGTCCATCTGAGACCATCTCTGAAGCACGTCCAGCCTCCAGAGTCGCGCGGCAGCCGAGACCCAGCCATGCACTTCGGGGGAGAAGGTGGCCGAACGTCCGAAGGGGGACACAGTCCTGCAACAGGCACAATCCGGCACGCTGCCCCAACCGCGTCCCCCCCGTTCTGAGCAGACACTGCCGAATGTTGTGTGTCTACAGAGAAACGTTCGGGTCCCCCGTATTGTGCGCCCCGGCTGGACTCCCAATGGGCATCCTGACCTCTCCACGACAGGAGACCGCGCCTCAGCCACGTGAAGCCTGCAAGGCCTCGCCACGGAGGCCCCCGAACTCTGCCGTGACTTCTGCTTGCAAGGCCTGGCCCCGCTGACATTGCCCGGTGACAGACGGTCGGAAGGGCTCTGGAAGGATGAGCTCGTGTCCCCCCGCCCTGCCCCGGGGACTGTCCGGGCCTGCTGCAGTTCCCAGGGACAATCTCAATGCCGGTCAGCTCCAGGAAAAGGCTGTGGGCTCATACTCGGGCTGCGGGTGTCCCAGCGTGACCCGATCTAAAGCTCGATGACGCCCCCTCGGTCTCCGCCCCCAGCTGCCTTCTGCTTCCTGCCGAAGGCCCGCGGCTGGCACCCCTGCAGCGTGGAAGCTCGTGCTCCCTGGGAAGCGGGGTGCGTTCTCCCGTCCGGTTCGGCCGAGGGGCTGCAACGGGCAGCTCCCAGATCCGGTCACTGCGTCTGTGGGGAGCAGACACTTGGATGAGCCCTACAGGGACAGGTCCCCTCCTTGCAGAGCAAGGAGGGTGGGAGCCTGGGGTCGCCAGGCCCGGAAGACCTACGAAGACTTGGGGTGTAATTCTCCAAAAACGGAAAAGAAGGAAGGTGGGGAGATGTGCTGGGCCGACCAAAAGCCACCACCACCACCCCCCGGGGGCGCTGTAGCGCTGAGAAGCAGAACTGGGAGCCGGGCACCCGCCGCAGCGGGGAGAGGAGCTCTGGCGTCAGCCGTGTTCGGGAGCAACTGGTCTGCAGTCCCCGACAGAGGACGTGCCCCTCGCTGAGGGCGCCGGGGCACCACAGCCACCACGCCGGGCCACTGCACCCCGCCCGCGTCCCCGTCCACATGGTGACCCAGCGAGGGCCCTGGAGGTGCGGCGTCTGCCCTCAGGGGACCCCCGCAGGGGCGCCCCCCTGTAAGCGGGAGGACTTGCTTCTGCTCGGGAGGAAGCAGCCTCTCCACGACCTCCCAGGGAAGAGGCCACGTGAGCTGGACATTGGGAAGGGACTGGAATCGATGGTCAAGGACACAGCAGTTCACGGAGCTTGAGGAGGGGCACGTTGTCGCTGACAGTCCCGTGTGGACGGAACACCCAGGAGAGGCTCGGAGATGCTGGGTGACGAACACTCATGGGCACCTTTGCAACAAAGGGCCGTCACGACACACGGCGGACCAGGACCTGGGAGCACCCGCCGCCAGGCCCCGCGGGGACCGCCATGGCCTTGGCCACCCCAGGGCTCCCCCTCCTGGTCACTGAGCACACGCCCTCCAGCCCCTGGGTCAGAACGGCCTTGGCCTGGGCACGGCCAAGGGCATGGGGTGCAGGACGCGGGAGGAGCTGTGAAGCCCCAGGGCCCGGGCTCCCTCTCCGGCCACCGTCCCCACCCGCGTCAGGGCCGAGCTGCGTTCGTCATCTTTCTGTCCCGGGAAATGCCACGCCAGCCCCTGCTCCCGGGCTCCCTGCCATCATGCTGACCTTGACCTTGATATTTTCCAAAGAGGCTTTCCTTGACAACACTAGTAAAGGGTTCCCCCACCCACGGCCACGTCTCCTTTAACACAGTTCACACCCGACACTGTGTCTGTTTCAGGGGTACACGCAACATCCATGCGCCTGACCACATGGTCCCCGTGGTTCCAAGTTACTGAGACATCGCTGACGGTCTCCCCTGCGCTGTACGTGACACCCTGTGACGCGCGGATGTTGTCACTGGAATCTGCACCTCTTGTCCCCCCTCTTTTCCGGACTTCCCCCGACCACGGCCACCCTCACAGGGTCCTAACTGGTCTCCCCGCCTGAAGTGAGCTGCTCTGTCCACACCGCTGACTCGCTCAGCAATCCAACTGGGCACCTGGCGGGTGCCGGGTGCTGTCCTCATGCCATGGAGGTGACAATAGCTTCAGAAAGTCTCCGCCCTCGGAGAGCTTGTCTCTCACTGGTGACGGCCGATGAGCAAACACCCGAGTGAAACAGCATCCAGCAGCGCTACGTGCTCTAAGGGCATCATTCCGAGGGAGGAGGCTGGGGCTGACGGGGGCTGCGCTCTCATTCAGAGCAACCAGGGACGTGTCCCTGAGAGAGTGACCTGACCGCACTGACGTGGATGAGCCGAGAACACGAGCTGGCACGTACCCAGGGAAGCGCATCCTGGCCGAGGGCACGGCCCGTGCAAATGCCCTGGGGCCGGTGGGTCCCAGGAACAGCCAGTGACAGGACAGTCTAATGAGTGAGAGGCGGAGGGAAGGAGACGGGGTGGGGGCCTTGGAGTCAGGGGTGGGGGCCTCAGGGCCCGGGGTGGGGGCCTTGGAGCCGGGGGTGGGGACCTCGAGGCCCGGGGTGGGGACCTTGGGGCCCAGGGTATGGACCTCAGGGCCCAGGGTGGGGGCCTGGGACTGAATCTCAAGCGTGATGGGAAGCAGGGACCTCTGCCCCACCGGAATGCAAGTTCCGTGGGAGCGCGGCCTCATCGGCCCCATACCCCGCGTCCAACCAAGTGCCTGATGACACGTGTCGCCAAAACCTCTGGGGGATGAGTCAGTTCATCAGTGTGGCCCCCTATCCTGCCACTTACACTCGTTGAATGCCGACACGACAATTGGAACATTCAAACTACGTGTCATTTCTCAGACGAAATCCTCCTCTCCATCAGCCGATTCAACCGATCTCCGAGGTGCCAGGGTCTGCACGGGCCACGAGCCGCGGCGGGACCTGTGGGTCACCTTCACAGGGTCAGGGTCCTCGTGCGAACAGGGTAGGGGGTGGGGCCACACTTCTCCCCAAAGAGGGGCGTGCGCGGTGGGGGTTTCAGATCCCACCTCAGCCCCACCGGCCCGGTGTGGCCGTCCTCGAAGGTCACCTCATTAGCCCAGGAAACGCATCGGCGCTGCTGACTGTCCCGCAGACCCCTACGTCATTGCTGACTGTCGCTCTGACCAGAAGGCCGTCACCAGGAAGGGGAAGGCAGGATTTTCTAGAGGTTTCTGCCGGTTGGATTCCATGTGTATCGTCCCACTGCTGGCACCTGAGCCCTTAGCAAACATAAGGAAGGGTCTTGGCTAAACAAGCCTTGCGTCACCACCAACACTGGGAATGTGGCACTTAACTGCGTATTTAAGGGGGGGAGGTGACACAAAGTGTTTTCCAGCCAATCAAAAGCAAATTACACCTGAGCAACGTAATTGGCATTTAATGAGTAGTTTTATGTTTTGCTAATCAAATCACCATATTGATGGGGTTCATCAGCGGAAATACAATGTTAATGACTAAGGAATGATACAAAACGAGCGCGACTCCAATTCAGCACCCCTGACACACGGAAAGGCCGCGCGGGCCGGCGGGAGGAGTCCGGTGGCCGCTGGGCGCGGGGACCCTGGCCAGGAAGCACTTATTTGCTGTTTGCAGTGCAACGTGGTTCCAGGGCCGGAAGTCACCTGCGGGCGCTCGCGGGCGGCCTTGGGGATGAACGGACCCCCTCCCGGCCTCCCCGGGGGGGAAGAAAGCAGATTTCTGAAACATCACCAAAGCCCTCTGCCTGCTGCTCGGGCGTGCGGGAGCACCCGAAGGCCAGAACCAGCCCAAGGCCGGAAAAGGCTTGGATTTAACCCTTGCCCTTGTGTTGATCGACTTCAAGTGTTTTTTTTTTTTTTTAATGTGTCAAAAGGCCACAGATGATAAAACGTTGACATTTTGACTATTTTACACATTGAATAATAACATGTTGAGCTGCTCTGTACGTAAATGACATTATTTTAAAATTTTGTTATATGGTAATAAATTACCATTATATTGAATTTTGGTCAAAAATACTCAAAACGTACTAAGTGGCATCCATGAGATTGAAGCGTAGACAACTTAGAACCTAACGGCGTTGATGACATAAAACCGTATTACGAAATGTTGCACGATAAGGCCCACGGAACGTCCTTGTTGGTGACCCGGCAAGCCTCAGGAAAACGTACTTTAAAAATCTCGAAGAGGGGAACGTTGTTTTGAGCTCGGGGGGGTCAGCTCGCACCCCGCCGTCCGCAGATGGACATACTCCTCTGGACAAATTCGTGTGTCGCAGCAAAAGGGTGAAAGGTCAACTAGAGTCACACTCCCACCCAAACGTGATCCGGAAAACAATCCCTTTTCGAAGGATTTGATCAGTGAGGAACGTGCTGCGTTCGGAACTTCCCAGGACGGACTGAGCACGTGGCCACGTGGCCCTCTTCTCCACCTCCGCCTTCCGGGACGGCAAAGGCCCCCCCAGAGCAGGGGCTCGGGGAGCCTCCCGTCCAGGTGCGGGTGCCCGAGGAAACACCGTCGTCGGCGATGAGAAAAGATGTCCAGCAACGACATAAGCGAAACAAACTGAGGGGCCACTTCTCAGACCTTTGTCCTCTAAACGCTCTGCCACGTCCTTCTCTCGGTTTCCACAAAACACACGGTCCCGGAACGACCTGCAGCCCCGACACGACCTGCAGCCCCGACACTGACCTGCGGCCCCGACACTGACCTGCGGCCCCGACACGACCTGCAGCCCCGACACGACCTGCAGCCCCGACACGACCTGCAGCCCTGACACGACCTGCGGCCCTGACACGACCTGCGGCCCCAGCGCCCAGGCTACTCACGGCATGGAGCGCTCCCTCCCCCACCTGGCACTGCTCATAGCCCGGGCCCTTTCCTTCTAAGCAGGAGATTTTGGGGCCACCAGGGACCTCAGAGGCCACCTGCCCAGACTTCCAGCCCCGTGACCAGGGACGGTGCTCAGGAGGGACTGTGTCTGTGCAGGGCTTCAGGGATGAGGAAACTGAGGCTCAAGAATTTAGGTGATGGATTCACCTTCGAGCCACCAGCTGAGCAGCAGACTCAGGACTTCGGCCACGGCCGCGAGCCCCGGGGCAGAGAAGGGACTCCCTATGATGCCATTCCGGGGTTCAGGGTGGCATCTGTTGACTTACAAAGTTCAGTCCCCCCAGCGCCCCGTGTGACCCGCCCCGCCACGCGGCTGAGCGGCCCCTCCTGACAAAGCCGGGACGTAGACCTACGTTTCCCTGCCACAAAGGTTTGCAGTTTCTTGCTGGAGCTGTTGGTTGGGTTTGGGTTTCACCAGCACTGGGTGCAGGTGTCCCAGCACGGAGGTGAGTCTTGGCTGCACGGTCCAGGACAGATGCGGAGCTGGCAAGCTGTGTGACTGGGCATGGTCACCTCCCCTCTCTGGACCTTGCGAGGTGACGGAGCAAGAAACGTAATCCGAGCGCTCGGGCTGCTCCCTCCGCCTCCCCTTCCAGCCTGTCCCGTTGCCTCCCGGGCCCAACCTGAAACCCGGAGGGCGAGTGACCCGAGGACCCGGCACGTCGGGCAAGCCCGAGCAGGGCGGAAGACAGCAGGCGTGCTTCCGGAACAGCGGGCCCGGGGCGCGGTTTCTGCTTCATCTGCAGCATCCGGACGTACCTCGCACGTCGTAGGCGGCCTGCGTGCACTAACTGAAGACACTTCCGTCTCAAATGCTTCTGTAAGGCGTAGAAATGACGAACGTTACCTATTTTGTGTCTTGCAAATTTCCTGAGGTTGAAAGCTTACCTAATCCGTCTCTCACTGACCCCAGGGGTCCCCAGCTTTTGGAGCTTACCCCCTCGGGGAATCCCTAGCACCAGAGTGTGGATGGAACCCCAGCAATAGCGTTCTGGCAAAGTGGAGGTCACCCTTGGATTGACTCCATTACAGCCGTCAAGGCCCGGGCAGGCTCGTGCTGCGGACGGTCCTTGCTGACTTGGGGAAGCAAGCAGCTACGTTGAGGAAGTCACATGGCAGGGGACTGACTGGAGGAAGCTTCCAGGAGCTGAGGACAGCCTTTTGGAGCGCAGGAAGTTTCCGGCTGACAGCCAAAAAGCGCCCTCAGTCATACGGAGGCAACGACATGAATTCCGCCATCAGCATGAGTCGCCACATGAACAGGCAGAGCAGCCTGCACCTTGGCTGTGTGGCCCTGCGCGGAGGGCCCCGCCCAGCTAAGCCATCCCTGGGCCCCTGCCCCCTAGAAAACCTGCGGGGGTAAGTGTGGACTGGCTGGGGGGCAGCGGGGGTCCGCTTGGTAGCAACCTTCTACACAGTAAGAGAACACTAGTCCACACACCGACTCTTTGGGGTGGAGACAGGAAGGGCAGATCCTGCTCTGTAACCATCAAGTCCCATTGTCTCTCTCCTGGACGGACCATGGAGCTGCAATCCCCGGGCTTCCTTGTAGGAAGTGGGGTCAGGGGCCTGAGAACCGGCCAAAGCCACGTACGAGTAAGTACAGGTTACAGATGCCCATGCAGGTGCCCGTGCAAGGCCCATAGTCCCACGGAATCCTCCCCTCGCTCGCCCCATCCTCTGGCTGAGCGGAGAGGAGCTGAGAGGGAAAGAGCTCGCATCTCTGACGCACGGCAAGGGGGGCTGCCCAACGCACACACCCCCAGACGTCGCCTGAGTCGGAAATAGCTTCACACTCTGTTGAGCCACCAAGATTTTGGAATTCGTCTGTGGCAGCTCCTGCTGTGCCCCTAAATAATACAAACAGGAAGGTAAATAACACACACACACACACACACACACACACACACACACACCCTACTGCTGGACACTGTACGTCATCCCGTGCAGTCCTCTGGTCCACCTTGTAATGTAGGCTGTGTTCTTCCGTCTTCTGGCTTAAGGGCCTGAGGCTCTTCTGTGACCCCTCATGTGACTCAGAAGCAGTAGAAGCAGAACCAGCAGGACCGTCTGCCTCGGAGGCTACGGGGCTCGCGAAAAAGGAACACGATGTGTGCAAAGAGGGAGATGGAGAGGAGAGACGTCGGGTCATCAAACTACAAACAATTCACATTTGATGAAAAAGATGCAGGAGGAGGAGGAGGGAGCCTTGGAGACCGTCTTGGAAAGACGGGCAGAGCTGAACCGATCAAAGTAATCGGGGCAATCGCGGCCGAGGAAGCAGCCCGAGCCCACGGGGGGTTTGAAAGGTGTAGGACCCCGATGGCGGCAGGAGCCGCGAGCCCGGTTTGTCCAGAGAGTGGGGTGCCATAGGAGATAAGGAGGCGCAAGTCTAGAGACACAGTTTGGGTCTAAATCATGGAGGCTCTTGGGTGCCCAAAGCACACAGCAGACGAAGACGTTCGTCCTTGCCGTGGTAACGGGCGTGGAGGAGGTACAGGCCCACAGCCACGTCAGGAGCCGAGGTGAGCACAACCGTGTGGCAGCGCCAGGGCCCCCTCCACGCTTCTGGCAGGGAAGTGACAACCCACACAGCTCCCCCTTACAGTCACGGAGATTTCCCAGAAGCAATTTCACCGGGAGCTAACGGAACCCCTTTCTAACGTTCACAGAAGAATTCGTGTCACCATTCGAGTCGCATCGCCCCAGGATTTTCCGGTGGCATGGCCATACCCAAGTGTATCCCTGTGTGTGCGTGTGTCTGGGTGTGTGACAGGGACAGAAACACAGACACAGCCTCTGGGGGAAGGATGGCGGCCAGCGCGGCCACCAGGTGCCTCCTGAAATGCTGGTATCGCTGTCCCATTTCACATGACATTCCGCAACAGTGTCCTGTGCATATCAAGTCTCTGTCATCTCTTCAGACACGCGGAAGATTTCCTCCCCATAAAGGGAAGGCCTGTGAGCGCCCCCATGACCACGGTCACGTCCACAATTTCAGGCCTGAGCAGCAGTGAGGCGGTGGGGGCAGAGGGAGGCGATGAAGGGGCCTGTGGGAAGAGCTGCTGCTGGCCGGGCTCTGTCCGGTCCCACGGGCACAGGCGGGCCCTGCAGCGGCTCTTCGGGGATGGGGACATGGGCCCCAGACTGCCCCCCACCTAACGGAGCCAGGAGGAGGAGCAAGGCAGACCTGCAGGCAGTTGCTGCAATAGGGGTGATGGTGGCTTCGGGGTCCTGCTGAGACAGGATCCGAGGCTCACTGGCCTGACTCGGTGGGTGGGCATCTTCCAGGCAGCTTCAAGTGCCTGTGACCCTCCAGCCCCGGCCCTCCCAGCAGGGAGGTGGGGTGGAGTGCGGGTTCATGAAGGCTGATGACCCGGCCAAAGGAAGACAAGCTTTGGGCCCAGATATCTGGGCTCAGACCCTGGCCGCCCGCGCCAGGTATCCCTAGAGTGAGCACCTGAGTTGCTTTGAACATTAGAGAGGGCTGATCACTCACACACGGCCCGGAACGTAACAGGACCTCGGGGAAGAACGGCTTGTATTAGCGGCAGGTCCTTTCCGTAGGGAAAACTTGTGTTTAAATGGTACTGCTGGGGTATGTGGGGCGTTGACAAGCCTTTCGGGGAGCCGGGGACTTCCGAGCAGAGGAGGCCGTGTCTTGTTAACTTGACTAAGAACTAGGATCACTTCAAGCCCATCGGCATGTCCTCCGCAGCTGTACCAGCTGCAAATACGATCAGAAACCATCTACACCCTCATCTGAGCTGCCAAGGGCAACAATCAACAGGATGGAGCTGAGGCAGAGCCCTGGGCGTACCCCGGAAACCCCCGCTGTCCCAGGTGGTGATCTCTGATTCTCATGATGAAGGTGGAGTTCCTTTATCATCACCTTGTCGGCCAGCGTGCCCTGAAAGCTTTGGTGACGTTCCTTGAGGACTCTCACACTGGACTCGCCCTTGACGTTCCCCAGTGAACCAGGCCCCTGGGGCCCAGGAGAAGATGGGATTTTGTTCTGTGGGAGCCCGTGCAGCGCCACATTTACAGACCATGCTTGGAACCAGCGTCATAGAGAGTCAAATCCTGACTCCACCAAGTACCACATGCAATGACCTTGGGAATGTCACGGAAGCTTTCTGAGCCCCCCCATTTCTCCTTCAAGAAAACAGGAACTCGCCCTGTTTGTGGGCTCACAGAGGAGGTTACGATACAGCAGGACGCCCAGCACCGGACTCCGGCCCAGAGCTCGGGAAGGGGCCCCCTCCTCCCTGCTAACCCAGGTGCTCACACAGGCTTGTTTACGCCAGGGCATCTCGGACGGGGAGCCAAATGCACTAGTCCTGGAGACTTCTCAGTGCGTCGCCTACCGAGTCACCTCCACTTTTGGGCCAACGTGCCTGCTTTTTGATTTCCGTCCTTAGGATGGTGTTTGCAGGAAAATAAATCAGACCTGGGATGATTCTGGCCAAGGCTGGAGAGCCCTGCTTTCTCCCTAGGGGTCCCTTTCTGAACTAACAATGGGGTGTCAGGGCTTCATTTGCATACTCCAGCCATTCATCCTGGGTACTCGCTGCAGGGCTGTTCCAGCCCTTTGGGTGTTTTGAATACATTTTAAGGATCATTGCAAATTTGATTGCCATCAATAAAATTGCAAACAATATAATTATATTTGTTTGCTTATGTCTAAATAGGTACACACATGTGAAATGTGAGTATGCTAATATAAGTAAACACACGTGCATATATATTTTGAATATATATATTCATACCTACACAGCACAAAATGCACTTATATAACTCACAAAAATAATCTACTTCTTTTATGCTATACCAGAAAAAAAAAAATCAAATCTAAGCAGGGAAAACTGAAAAAACTACATGTATCATTCACCTGATTTCAATTGTGCCTTCCTTTGAACCTCAGCCAAATCATTTTGTACATTAAAAATTGGTCAGGGATGATAAGATTCCATTTTCATGGTTGGTAATGCAGAACCAGGGAAAGAATACAATTACAGACCCCTGAGTAAACTCTGCGAATGTCAACTTGATGTAAATGATCAAGTGTCGACAAAGGTGCCAAAGGAGGGAGGGCTCCGAGTGCAAGAGAGAGCTGAATTCCAACGGACAGCCCGAGACAGACAGACAGAACGAGCCGTAAGCGTAGCGTCCGCGTCAGCCCAGTCCCGCGGCCCAGACTCACCCCGGGTCAGTCTTGAGTGTGCCGAAGTTCAGCGGCTACATGCTTGTCCAGTACTCCTCCCTCATCTGCTGAGGGTACGTCCCCACAGATGCCGGAAACCACGGAGCACCAAACCCTATGCCCGCGTGTACGAGGTCTGACAAGTTCACAAACTCGCCACCGTGCACTTACGTTGGCAGCGCTGTACGAACAACTCGGTGAGGTGCCACAACGTTGGTATGTCGATGTCTCACAGCTGTGTTGGCGTCGACGTGTGGCGGTGTCCTGCTGGGTGGCGTTCATTATTGCTGTTGTGTGGTCTTGTGTGCCATCACGAGAATGTCAGAGCTTGAATTAGAGCAATGAACAAACATTAAATTTTTTGTTAAACTTGGCAAGAGTGGAAGAGAAATCAGGGACGTGTGAGTCCAAGTTCATGGGGATGATGCCATGAAGGAAACGGCAGTGCACACGTGGGTTAGACATTTCCCTGAGGGGACAGAAAGCGTCACTGAGGGGGAGAGGTCAGGGCAGACAGTAACATGCAGAACTGACGAGAACATTGCAAAAATCATCAACCTGTGCATGAAAATCATCGACGGACAGTGAGAAGCACAGCAGAGCAAGTCAACATCAGTAGAGAAACAGGAAAATCTTAACTGAAAACCTTGGCCTGAGAAAGGTGGGTGCAAACATGGTCCCGAAGGAGCTCACCGATGAACAAGAGCAAAGGAGAGTCCAAGTTTGCCAAGACCTTTTGGGGAGACAAGACGGTATTTTGGGCCGTGTTGTCACTGGTGATGAAACACGGGGGTACCAATACGACCTGAAACACAGCGTCAGAGTGCACAATGGAAGTCAGCCAGTTCTCCACGACCAAAACGTTCCTTCAGTCTAAATCAAGAGTTAAAATGATATTGCTCACCTCTTTTGATATCAAAGGGATTGTTCGTTATAAATTTGTACCAACTGGACACGCAGTCAGCCAGGTTTACTATTTGGAAGTGCTGAAAAGGCTGCATGAAAAAGTTAGACGAAAACGACCTGAACTTTTCACCAACAGCTCGTGGCTCTGGCATCACGACGATGCACCCGCTCACATGGCACCGTCTGTGAGGGAGTTTGTACCCAGGACACACATAACTGTATGGGACACCCCCCTGCCCACCTGCTCTGGCCCCCGAGATAAAGGAAATGTTGAAAGGAAAACATTTTGATGACATCAAGGGTCATACAACAACAGCTCTGATGGCCATTCCAGAAAGAGCTCCAAAATTACTTTGAAGGATGGACTAGGCGCTGGCGTCAGTGCACAGCTTCCCAAGGGGCATACTGCTAAGGTGGCCGCAGTGACATTCAGCAGTGAGGTCCGTAGCACCTCTCCTAGGTCGCGAACTTCATTGTCCGAGCTCCGCGTCCTTCCCACGCACACGCCTTCCTGCCGAAAAGAAGTGCAGCTTCTCGTTGGCACGGGCATCGCCCGCCTGCACGCTGGGGCCCTGGCCCGGACCAAGGGCGGCTTGAACACGAGCGCCGCGGCTCCATGACGGCCCGGAGGATCCCTGAGAAGGCTACCGAGCGAGTTCAGGTGGGGAAGCGGACTCGGACACAGCATGGGGACCCGGGGCGATTCGCGACCCGGGCCGGACGAAGCGCGCCGCGTCGGGCGGAACTGCCTGCGGTTATGCGGGTGCCCAGGCCGTCTTCCCAGCAGTGGCGGGTTCACAAGCGCTTCCTTGTGCGTCGGGGCCCCGGACCTGAGCTTGGGTAGAAGCGTTTGCTCAGCCAGCGGCCGGGTAGCTGCAGGGAGCGCCTCACGGTAAGACATCGGGGGGCCCAGACTGGGGAATGAGGCGTGCTGAACGAAGCCCCATCTTACTGAAGCGACCTGCGATCACACCGTCATAGCTTTTCTGTTTCTCTAACCGAGCGTGTCCAACCGGGGCCGCGGGCCACAGGCCGCCCAGGACGGCTCTGAACGCGACCGAGCACCAAGCCATAAACTTTCGTATAACGTTACGAGGTTTATTTTCTACGACCTCTTATTTTAGCTCATCAGCTGTCGTTAGCGTTAGCGGACTTTACGGGGGGCCCAGGGCAAGTCCCCTTCTTCCAGTGTGGCCCCGGGAAGCGGAAAGGTCGGACCCCGGTCTAAGGCTCCCGTAGCCCCCGGGGAATGGACTTGCCGGGTACGTGTTTGCCGAACGGCTCTGACTCGTGATGCTGTGTCTTTCCCACTGTTGTTGCTTCAGGACCATCTCAGTGCGGACTTGAGAGGTGAAGGCCATCTGAGAAGTAGACTCCCAAGTCACCCCCCCCAGCAGCTGGCCGGGCCCATCCACAGAGGAGCCCGGAGTCGCCCTGTGAGAAGCACGCGCGCAGAGGCGGGTCTGGGGGCTAGCCACGCGACAGTGCCTGGGGTGGTGAGGACAGGAGCGGCTGGCCAGGGCTGGGGCCCGGGGGCTGGGGCCTGGGGGCTGGGGCCCCGGGGGCTGGGGCCCGGGGCTGAGGGCGGGCTTTCGCCGGATCAGAAAGCAGCAGCGTTTCCCAAAAGCAGGCGCGCATGTCGCCCTGCCACCCCATCGCGTTCAAAGGCTGAGAGCAAGAACGAGTTTTCCAATTCGCTCTAGAATCATCCAACGAAGTCATTACAGCGGCCGTCAACTAGGGGCGTCCGCACGCGTCGCCCTCACTCCCCGGTCTCAGTGTTCCCCGCGCGCAGGCTGCGTACGTGATGGAAACGTTATTTTATTGATCCATCCTCCTGCAACAGAAATAGGTTTACTGAGAGCAGATGTCCCCCTCATCGGTTTCATTCCCCCCGGTGCTACCTCCAAATCGCTCCGGGAGCCGGAGGCGGACAGACGTCCTCAGGGGAGTCCAGCCTTGGGGGCAGCTAGAGAGAGCGGCCTGGGTTCCCGTGCCCCTACGCAGGGACCGCCGGTGCCTGGGGCACGAGGGCCTTGCGGAGTTCGCCCGTCGGGGGTGCAAGAGGGAGGGGGGTGACGTGCTGTGGAGGGTAGCCTTGACCTGAGCAGGCTCCAGGACACACGGGCCCAACTTCAGTGCCTCACCCCCTTGGTTAAAGACCCTCCACTTCCATCAGGGCAACTACCAGCTCCCATGGTTTGTGTGCTCGTCTCTCTCCCCACTGACCTGTGACCCCCATTAGGACTAAAGACTTCCCGCCTGCCCACCTGAGTGCACCCTGAGCCCAGCCTTTGCTCAGCCCTCGTGCTGGACTAGACCGACTGTCCCGCCTGCCCTGCGCTCACTGCCCTCAGACTCCCACTCCCATTGGCCTCAGGCTTGGTTGGCCACATGCCTTGCTTTGGCCAATGAAACGTGAGTGACGTGATGGGTGCTCTGTGGGGAGAGGGAAACACTACCACTGAGGACAGAACAGAAGCACCTGGCCAGTCCAGGAATCAGGGGAGGAAGCGACAAGGCCGAGAGCTGAAGACCTCGATCTAACTAAGTGACAAAGACGAAGCACGCCACCGGTCGTGCCAAGGCCCTGTGCTAGAGCACGACGTCCTCCAGGATTTAAAACAAGGCCGGCGGCGGCCGTGCAGAGAACCCTGCACGAGGCGCACAGGAGGGGGCTGGAGACGTGGCTGGAGCCAGGACCGTCCAGCCCCGCAGGCCGTCTCAAGGATTCGGGCCTGGCTTGTAAAGGAACGGCGACACGCCGAAGGGTTTACTTCTGGGACACAAGTGTCCCGGCCCACGGAACGTCACCTTCGACAGCCGTCGTCTGAAACGTGGGAGGTGCTCTCACGTCACACTGTCCTTCCACCCTCAGTCAATAACAAAATAAAAATCAACGTGGTTAATCTTCTTCCAACAAAAGAAGAACACGGACAGATTTTAATAAGAAGAAAATGGGCCTATTTATAATCAGACCGAGAAACCCACACATAATGTGTCTTGCACCTCAAAACTAATTTCTTTAAATTCTTTTAATTTGAAGCACATAAAATAACTATTTTTAAAAATAGGCAATTGCACCACTAATCCCATATTAATGAAAGTCAACATCTGGGGCTTTTCACATCCGATAGAGTTAAAATATTACCCAATTAAAGCCAGGGATTAATTTGTTTTGACTTATTAATATTTGTGAGCCATTGCAGTTTACTTTCCCCATTTTACAGTTTTGGGGTGACTGAATCACTCCGCACCGTCCCTCCTGGACGGAGAACTGCCTCGTCCTTCGCGCGAGGTGTCGTTGCTCGTAAACGCGCGCCCTGCCCCTCGGCCCCTCGGCCCCTCGGCCCCTCGGCCCCCTGCCGCTGGGGAAGTCAGCCGTGAACAGCAGCCTCGTTTCTCTCATTCAGGTTAAGTCCCAACAACTTTATCCCCAGATTTCCCTTGACTCAGAACACCTGATGTCTAAACAAAACCGGAGCAAGTGCCCACATACACTGTGTCCCACTGCGTCACACACGGTGGTTTCTCTCCTCTGATTCGCTGCGTTGGGGACGCTCTGCGAACCCGACCACCCACGCCTCCGGTGCCTGTCACCTCTGCAGGTCATTGTATAGTTTTACTATCGGCCCGACCCACGTGCTTTCAGCATCTTCTGTGTGCAGAGCTCAGTGGTCTGTCCCACGGGGTGTCCTCCTGGAGTTGACAGGACAGGACAGAGCACGATGAGGACACACATGGTCCTGAATCAAAGCAGAGGAGGGACGTGTACAGCCTCCAATGCTTTGTTTACATGGATGCATCGCCGAAGAGTAGGGGTCCGGCACTGTCACCCTGCTGCCCTTCATCTCTCTGGTCCCCATCTTCCCCGTCTGTAAAACGTGGATGACAACAGTCTCTACCTCATGTGGCCATTTGGAAATGAGACCGAGCAATGGGCTGTCGAGTGGCCAAACGAGAGCGTGTGTTGAAAGTACTAAGCACAATGCAGTAAGCACCCTGTAAGTATTTCCAAGGTGCACAAATACACGTCTTCCAGTAACGCTGGGGAGAGCTCCCAAGGGCGTCTCGGGCTCCTGTGTCACAGAAAGCCTGCACTAGCCACAGGATGCTAAAAGGACTGGGAATATCAAACGATTGGCCTTAGGGTGGGGGACAGGGGAGTCATCAGGAAAGCCAGAAATCAATGTCCAGGTGTGCTACGCTGTGGCCACAACAGCCACTCCATAGCCTACCCATAAACCCCCTCTCTCATGACCTCTGCGCTGACATCAACGCATGACGTGGCAGGTGTGAGTGTTCTCCGTGAACTGTGACGTGCTTTCCTAGGCTCGGTTGGGAGTGGTTATACCGTCTAAGCATGTGGATGACACTTCTGTGGCCTCTCGTGCTTTAGAACTTTTGATTCAAAAATATAATTTCCGTGGAGCACAAAAGTCCCCTCCTGATTTCCACAACACGTCGTGGCAGAAGGTATTATTGAGTCCTTTGTCTGAAGTTTTCCTAAAATTAAGTTAGCTTGCCTTGCTTAAAAGAAAAAAAATCAAACCATTTTTGTGGAAAATTCAGTGCTCAGATCTGTGGGGAATCCATAATTGGCATTTCATAGCCCAGCTGTCTGGCTGTTGAATGGAAACCCTAGAATAAATAAATAAACTAACAAATGAAAAAGCAAACACTCACGTGCTGTGGTATTTACAAAAGGAAAAGATAACACGGACGAGAAATAAACTCTCTCGTGAAGGAGTTTACTTAAAACGGCTCGACGGAAAGCCTTCCAGTACTTTAAGGATTAAAACTGACTTTTACACCAAATCAAAACGATAGCAAATGGGAAAAGACACAAGATCTTTCCAGCCCCATTATTTCAGAAAAGTCCATTTTTCCTGCTATGATTTGGGAAATAGTCCGTGACTCAGACTTTTCCAGGTTTCTTTCTTTCTCCGGACATCCTGCAACGGGCTGCCTTGGGCTCGGAGTGGAAAAAGGCATTTTCTAAGAACAATTAGCAAGAAACAGAAGTGGGGCTCCGTGTGCCATTTATTTCTGCATCACTGGAACGAAGAGAAAAGAAGGGCCGTGGAGGTCTGTGGCAGAGACTAATAAATATTCAAAATCTATTTTTCCTTTCCTCGTCGCTAACAAAACCCCTATGTTTAGGCAGGTGGCAATTTCCCAACTTATCACAAGAAGCACACTTCCCATTTTCCCTTGCAACGGTGTGGCCCGTGGCATGCAGGTAGAAAATGTGGAGTGAGAAGCTCTCTAAAGGGAGCTGACTTTACGGAGCTGGGAGCTATGTCCTCTAAATTCTGTTTCTGTTGACCAGGACCCAATGCTGGAGATGTAGCCACCAGCTTGGAAAAGATCAAAATAATGTTTAGCTTCCTGACTCTGATATCCTTAAGCTGCTGAGCCCATGCTAGCAGCTGCCTGACTCTACGATTTCTTACTAAAGGACAAAAATAAAACCTTATTTGTTTAAACTACCATGACCCAGCCTCTATTGTTAGGGACCCCTAATGACATAGGGTCCTTAGTTTCTGGCTTTTCTTTTTGTTATGGGAGACCATAGATTTCCAAATAAGAGTAATCCAGAAAACCACAAAGCAAAGATCAATAAGTGTTTGACTGTGATTTCTGTTTAATAAGTGTACTTCTCCTGAGTCTCAGATTCACTCATTTCAGCCAAACACTCCTTTTGTACTTCTTTCGCTCGACTAACTCATCCCCATCGTGGAGGTCTCAACTGAACATGACGCCCTCCTGGAAGACGTCACTC
Organism: Lyroderma lyra; assembly: GCA_004026885.1. Taxonomy (NCBI): domain Eukaryota; kingdom Metazoa; phylum Chordata; class Mammalia; order Chiroptera; family Megadermatidae; genus Lyroderma; species Lyroderma lyra. Next base: position 7,043 of record PVJL010014104.1, on the reverse strand, counting down.
CCCCACAAGCCCGTGGGTACCATGCTGTGAGCTCCCAGGGCTTCCATGTTCTAGCCACACCTCCCGCTGTGGCGCCACCTGACGACCTGACTCCCCTTCCGGACCCCGTCTCTCAGGCAGGACGGCCTGGGTGCTCTGCATGTGCTACATCATGACGAGTGGACGCACAACTGAAATACACACGGTCCTTTCTTATTTGCTCTGACTCTCATGGGTTTTCCCTTTTTCTGTTGCGCCCGAGAGTCCATCCTTCTTATGATCTCCCAACCTAACATTTCACTCTGCTAGAGGATGAGAAGGACCAATATTTGAAACATCAATGAGCTCCATTACGGTGAGAAGAGGGGACATTAGCACTCTGGTAGGGTGCTGAGACATCTCTGAGCACAGCTTCTTGGGAGAAGGAAATGCAGGGATAGCTAACTGAATTACAAATTTAAAAATATTTTGACCCCAAAACTCCCCCTCTTAAAAAATATCCTGTAGAAACATTAGGACATGTGTCCTCGGAGCATTCATAAACATGTGCACATTAGCATTATCTGTAGCAGGAAAGCTAGGACCCACTGAAACATTCTTTAATATAGAATAGCTGAATAAACGGGGTCATATTTATACGATGAACTATTACACAGTGGTTATAAAGAATGAGAGGGACATGTCTTGTCACAGAAAGAGTCCTTGCACGTATTAAGTGAGAACATTTGGAACGTGTTGTGTAACATGTAGAGAACTACGGGAACACGAGTGTGAAAACGAACACAGGCTGAACAGCCACACCGATCGGGGCGACGGCTTCGGAGCCTGCGTGAGCTCACAGGGGAACTGCACGAGGAAAAGAGGGACTCGAATCTTTAAATGTTTTCTGCACTGTATCAGCCTTACACACCTGCTATGTTTCTCCAGAATTTTAACTAAAAATAAAGGTAAAAGATGAAGTCATGGTGCTAGAAAATGGCCACAGACTCAAAGGAAGAGACGAGGGGACACTGACCAGGGTACTTTTTTCTCTTTCACTGTCTTTCTTACTGGAAAGACACCCATATAAACAGTCCCATGAAGTAAGAAGGGCTGGTTTTTATCCTTTTCCCTTAAAACCTGGGGGAAAAATAAAATAAGCTCATGGAGGGTAAACGACCAGGCATGACCCCTGCCCCTTGGCTAGCCATCGGGCCAGGCCTTCACTCAGCCAAGACTCACTGAGCCCTAACACATGACTTATGTTCTCCGAGACTCGGTTACCTCATCATTAAGAGGGGAAAACTAATACAGGTGGCTCAGAAATGAATTCAATGAAAGCCACTCAGCATAGCATTTGTTACATAAAAGCACTTGGAACTGTCGACAACTGACAGAACCAACTTTCTCTCTTGGCTTGTTTCTTCTCGTCTATGCCACGCTGTAATCTCACCATGTTATGCCTGGAGGTGGATTTTTTTTTTACACCGCTTGGGAGTTTTCAATCTACTCCCATGGCTCCCCATCTCTTTAATGTTACCTATTTGTGTTATTCCATGCCACATTCGGGGTAGGAGGGGTATTACTCACCTGCAGCTTCCAATTCACTGATTCTCTCTCCAGCTGTCTCTAATCTCTTATTCACACCATTCAACTATCTTAAAACGTAACTCTATCCTTCATTTCCAACATTTTCTACAGGTTATTTCTTGTATTTAGCAAGTTTTCCTTTGCTGGAAGATGATATTCTGACCTTAGTCTGGTTGAGAACTGTGAACGTACTTGTTTTAAATCCTTTCAGATGGATCTACAGCATCATGTGTGACACTGCATAGCATTAAGCATGAGGGATTCAGGACCTGTTTGTCTAGATCAGTTCCAGCTCTTCCACTTCCTGGTTACGTAATCTCATGTTAACCTGACTGGACCTCTATTTCCTTCTGCTTAATAATGATGATTGTCATACTGCATACTCCATCAAGTTTTTATGGAGATTAAATGAGTTGTTGCATGTAAATCATTTGGAACAGTGCCTAGCACATTCTCCGCCTTCAATACATGTTAGCTATTATTATTTCTATTTCCTCAGGACTGAACTCTCTCATGTGATGGGTATACTGACTGTCTTTTAGCACATTGAATTTCTTCGTGTGCTTTGTAATTTTTGTTTAAGAGCTCCAATTGCACAGAAGTTTTCCCACGAAGCCCCCTATGTCAATAGTTTTCATGAATGTTTCGGCCCAGACCTCCACTGCCCAGCCCTGCCACAGGTCATACGTCAGGGGCCCAGTGTCCTTCCAATCCCAGATGCTGTTGCTATAACTCTGCATCATACAGGTCTCTGGAAGTAACTTTTAGACCCAGTTTTTCTGATTCACGAGCATCTCAAAGATGCAAATCATCATCACCAGCCTGGGGCGGGCGGGGGACTGAGGAAGATCTTGAATGGGAAGTAACAAGTAAAAGAGTTACCAATTCAGTAAAGCTCAGCCACAAAATGAAAATGGTGCAAGCCTAAACCGAAGAGGAAAATGATGTCAGCAGAGAATCTCCCTAAGGCTAAGGAGGCCTGTACGGGATTCCAGATTAAATAAAAGAAGGCCGAGTGCCCCTAACAGTATGAGGCTTGTCTTCATCAGGACTCTATTTCTAGCATGGGACAATGCACTCAGTAGGTGGTGGCTGATGAATCACTGGATGAATAAACAAATGAAAGAAAAGAAGCTGAAAAGAAAGAAATCAAGGTCGCCAGGAATCCCGGAAAAGAAGGGCTTTCATAAGAGGCGGCATAGACTCATGGTGAAGATTTTGGCCTTTGGTGACACAGTCCTGGTGGCTGGGGCTCGGGTAACTTGCCCACACGTCTGAGCCTCAATTTCCTCATCTGTAAAATGGAAACAATGCTAATATTTGCTTCACGGGATTGTAAAGAGGACAAATTAGGCAATACTTTAATTCCTTCACCCATTCAATAACAGTCTATTAAGTGTATCGATGGCTACTAAGGAGAGTAGGAGAAAAAGTATGTGCTGTCCTTTAAAATATAGTTCACATAATGCAGAACTTTAGACACAACCTCAACACATGGCAAACTGGACAACTAAAGTGACCCGTCCATATCAGACGATGAATGAAATGTAAAATCTGGGCAACTATAAGCAAGACCGTACTATGCTGAGGTGGTCACTGTCATCACTGTCACTGTTCTAGGTTTGCTAGCGTGTTTAAGGGCAAATTGGATCTAAACACCAAACCTGAGTTAACGGCACAGAGGAGGGCCACTGAAAGGAACAAAACGGAAGTCGGAATTCTCTTCTCTGCTGGAAAGGAAAGAATTCAAAGTCTGTGTAGAGGACAACGTACATTCTGTCCCCGAGAAACCTCATTAACCCCAGGGTTCCGTGACACACAGTATGGAGAACAGCTCACAGCTCAACTTGACTCAGCTGCTATTTTTAGCAAAACCAGGAAGCCCCCTGAGGGCAGGGGCCAGGCCCGCTCTCACCCACCAGGGCATGGCGGCTCATACAGTTCGAGCCCAGTTATCCTCACTGACTCAACACTGAAAAACCATCTTGATGATCAAAAAAGCCAAAGTAGATGAAGACTGTCACTAACGGTGGGCCTGATGCTTGAATGTGCCAATAAATATGTACTGAAGATGGTGTTTCGGTCTTACTGAGCTCACAGATGCTAAAAAGTCCTGTAAATCCCCGAAAACAAGAGATGACAGCACGAAGAGGGTCCCAATGCCTCTTGTCCTGGAACTTTCAGGACGGGGGCTGTTCTGTTCAGCGCGAATACAGCCCCACTCTGTGAGGCTGCGACCTAACACTCCCGTTCCCACTGTCCTGCTGACCTCTGCCGTGAATTCTCGGACGTGCTCCGAAACAGCCAGCAACTGCTTCAGTCCCTCCTGTGACATGAGCCCTGTGCAAGGCCCGGGTCGCTCAGAAAAGCGTAACCTCGTCTGTGACCTCACGGGCCACATGGTCCGGCTAGAAGGGTAAGTGCTGTCAACAACCTGCAGAAAACGAAGACAAAACCCAACGCTGCATGACGAGGAAAAGCCGCGCGTGGGGAGAAATCACAAAGAGGCAGAACTATCTCAAGAAGGGAAGACTGTGTGGGGGAGCAGTGAGCCCCCCACCACGGGAGGTGTGCAAGGGAAGTCTAGACACTCTTTCACTCAGATGTTGTGCAAAGCAGCCCGACAGATGCTGGCCCAGCTGGTCACTGCGGTTCCTGCTAATCCAGGGGCTTGTGCCTGCACCTGGTACGGGATGCTACCTGCCAGTGAGACGGCCTCCAATTTGGGGTCACCCACACTGCCCGCAGGTCAGGCCTACCTCTGAGACCTGATAAGGGGCTCAGCAGCCGGCGGAGGGCTCCTCAGCTCACGACAGCCTCGTGTCCCGCATCTGCTGTGGGTGATGGGGAGCAGGGGACATGCGCAGGCCAGCAGAGAGGTCACATGGGGAGCAGGGGACATGCGCAGGCCAGCAGAGAGGTCACATGGGGAGCAGGGGACATGCGCAGGCCAGCAGAGAGGTCACATGGGGAGCAGGGGACATGCGCAGGCCAGCAGAGAGGTCACATGGGGAGCAGGGGACATGCCCAGGCCAGCAGAGAGGTCACATGGGGAGCAGGGGACATGCGCAGGCCAGCAGAGAGGTCACATGGGGAGCAGGGGACATGCGCAGGCCAGCAGAGAGGTCGCATGGGGAGCAGGGGACATGCGCAGGCCAGCCCAGAGGTCACAGGGCTCCTCCCTCCTTGCTCCAGTGACACGGCCCCCTGCTAAGAGGTGCTCCCAGCCACACTGAGCTGCGTGCACACCCCACGGTTTGCAGGAATTGTTTTACATCAGAATGACAAGATTGTACAACGCCTCCTTTTATTATTTTTTATTTTCACCATTAGAAGATGTTATCTGCATTACGCCAGAACCATCTGGAAAGGCAGGAAGGCAGAGGGCCCGCCGCCTGGATGGGTCCTCAGCACAGCTCAGCAGGCCCGGCGTGGGAAAAGGAACCCCACAGCCCCCGACACAGCGACTGTCCTGCCCCGAAGCCAGCACGCCCCTCCAAGCCGGCCACGGACACGCCGCCCGCCGCCTTCTCCCGTGCGCTTCGATGTGCTGTCGGGCCGCTCGCCACGCTGCCTCGGGGGACGCGCGGCCTGGGCACGTTGCCGCGGGGCTGTCGGTTTGCTTCGCTTTTCGTCCCGTTGCGTCGGATTGTCTGGAGGAGGTACGGCGCTTGAGGAGCTCTTCATCTGGGGGAAGGAGAAACGCGAGTGGCCAGAGGACACCTCGGCCCTTCCTCCCTTTGGACGTGTGCTGTCCGCCACCTACCCCCTCCCCACCAGCTGCAGTCACCCCCACGTCGCGGCCACCCAATGGAACAGAAACTGGTCTGGTGGACTGGATGCCTCTGCTGGCCAGGCAGGCTGGGCGGTGGCCAAGCGAAGGCCCGCCTGCCATCTGGAGAAGCCAGTGCTCGGTCCCCTGGGATGCATGGCAAGTCACCATCACTGGGAGAAGCTGCAGATGCCGGCACTGGTGGGGTCCGCCTTCTTTTAAGGGAAAAAAACACATATGCCTTGTCTGTGAACAGCAAAGGAGACAAACTACCTGCAAAATACATATTTACCAAGAAAAAAACACCAGATCTGGGTGATTCTTTTTAATTGGGTTGGAAGGGGTTACTTCATTATGCAGCAAATTAGAAAATTCATAATTTATCATTGCACCCAGTCGAAATGCCACCCAACTGAGTCGCACCCCTGTGAAAACCATCACATAGCAGCAAACTGTCAAGCTTACTGCAGCCGACGGGCAAAATTAATATGCAAATGTATGCAAGAAATTAAAAAGCAGAATTACCCAGGCAAATGAGGTAGCTATACTTGAATTGTTAGAATTATGAATAATTACTGCGAATTTTCTGCTCCTAATATAACTTGTTTTTTGATAAACAAAGACTTAATTATCGAGATGCGCTGGAGAATTTCCGTGGCGCTCATTAATCTTGCAAAAAAAACAAGTCCCTGGTGCCCAAGCCGTAATGAAGAGCGCGTGCCCTGAATCTCCAGAAAGATCACAGGCACCAGGGTGCCAGGGCTGGCGAAAAAAATGACAGTGCCAATGTCCCCTCCTGTACCCTGGAGTGTCATAACGTCTTCCACTAACTATCAAAGGGACTTATTTATGCCAGCAGCTGAGCTATAAGTCCAATTTACGACGCCTTGAGCAGTGGTGAAATGATCTGTTGACGTGCGGTGGAAATGCCATCTTGCAGCGCGCGCGCGGGTCCCAGTGACACCGGCGTGACGAGGGCCCTGCGCGCGGTGCTAATGGAGGCCGCGTGACAGACCGTAATCCGCGAGAGGGCCCATCTTTTAGGACCGGTCTCAGGGCTCCTCCATTAATCTTGGTGGTGCAGCTCGCCGGTGTCCATGGGAACGAGGGCATTGTCATAAACAAGGGCTTTGCTCGTCCCCGCTCCGAGCGGCCACCCCGAGGAACCGGGCCGGGCACCGGCGGCCCCGGGTGGAGGCGCGTGCAGCCTGCCCCCGCGCGCAGAGATCGGGGCCCACGTCCCCTGCGTGGACCCGGGAAGCGGTCCCTCCCTCGGGCTCAGGGGCCAGGAAGGGGCCGTGGGGGCCGTTCCCGCAGCCCGCAGGAGCCACGTGGCCCGCTGGGACCCGAGCTCACTTACAGCAGCCGGCGGCGGGCCGTACCCCCAGGCCCTCCCAGCGCACAGCCAGTGGGGCCCGCTGCGCGCGCCTTATTACTTAAAACTTGGCATCTGAGCGGGAATGACTGAGTCCCCGTCATCATTAGGCCGATTAGCGCCGTGATAAACCCTCACAGATCATACGGCGAAATTACAAAACGTCGCTCTGCAGCTCCGAGGCGACGGAAGGCGCCGGCTGCCTGCGTCTTCAAACACCCCCTTTCCGAATCCGCGTCCCCCAGTGCCCTGATGTCTTGACAGAACCATTTCACTGTGTAGGCAAATTGTCACCTTTTCCACCAGGGCATCTGTCACTTTATACTCAAGGCCGGCTCCCCCTCCCCC
>PVJL010014103.1:0-29406 GCA_004026885.1 Lyroderma lyra | reverse complement strand
TGTGTGTGTGTGTGTGTGTGTGTGTGTGTGTGTGTGTGTGTTCCACCCTCTAAAGATCCAGTTATCTCTAACTGAGTAACCAGCTGCTACAGCTTCCCTTCTGGACCCTACCAGAGCCACGGGATGCTGTGGATGTGAAACGCTTGGTGTGCCCCCACCTTCAGTTAGGTGCTCAAACACAGAGGCATTTCCTGACATCCCTACCACGCTCTCCCCGCTGCCCCGCCGCTGGCCCACCTCCCCCAGGTCGCCCCTCTTCCTCTTGACACACGCGGGAAGCCAGTCGTAAGCTCCAGCCGCCGGCCCGCAGCTCCCTTCTCTGAGCCCCGGCGTCGCAGCCATCTCGTTCCGGGCTGCCTTGCCCCTCCTCCTTTGCCCTCTTCCCTCCCCAACTCCCAGGCTCTCTTTTGCTCACTATTCCCAACAGGAGTGACTCACACTTCTCAGGCGTGGGGACAGAAATGCTCATGGTGGCACAGAGAGACATTTGGAAGGCAATCTGCAGATGCCTGAACTTGAGCGGGGGCCTGGAGGACTTGCAAGGATCACGGCGCTGCCCCGAGCGCTGCAGGAGCAGGACACCCCTCCCCTGCCCGTCCAGAGAGGAAGAGGCCCGTTGGGTTCACATCCCGACTCTGCCACTTGGGTGCTGCGTGACTTCGGGCAAGTCACTTAGCTCTTCTGATCCTCAGTTTGCTCATCCTTAAAATGCAGAGGCCTCCCTTGCAAGGTTCTTGCAAAGACTACGTGATGTTTTATATAAATGTACATACATACATATGGCTGGATTTTTTGCTGGACAGTCCTCGTATGTAAGATACGAGATTCCTATATATATTATTTTTGTAAAAATGTTTTAAAACACTCATTTTACACACACACACACACACACACACACACACACAGGTATAAACAGCAGCTGGCCAAGGGCAGTCACCAACCTTCCTGAGCTGGCTGTGCCTGCACTTCCTAACTGTCATGAGAGACAGAGGCGACAATGTAATTGAAGGACCAGGCAAACGTAAAGTATTTAAAGAAAATACTGAGGTGTATTTTCTTCTGCGATTTGAATGGAATGATGTTTATTCTGTCATTTTACAGCTAGAGGTTTGCAGCTTTTCCCGGCACAGTTTGGGGGTGCTAAATACAACGCGGGTGGCATTGACAGGCCGACTTGGCTTCACGCGCTAAGTCTGCTAATGAAACACAAATTGCTTGGATTCCCACACATGGGACAGAGCTTTCTTGGGAGAAAACACTAACAGCTCAAAGTATTTCCGGTTTAATCGTGATCACCAAAGGGACATCTGTCACCGTGTGGTTTTCCCTACGATGACGCCTGTCCTACCTTGCCCACCTAGAGCTACGCCAGCCAGCCCCTCGCAGCAGCTGCAGTCCCACCAAGTCCTGAGCCCTCCACCAGCCAGCTCGGCCCTGTCTGAGCCCGGAGCCAGGCCTGGCCCAGCAGGTGGAGTCACCATCGCCTTAGCCCCAATGTTGTTCTTGCTGCCTAAGGCCGAATCCTCGTGCCTAAGACGAACCCAATTCTCATGGCCACCAGCCCCCTTCTCATGGAAGAGGTCAATTCCAGCCAAGTGGGCTTCTGCCGCGGTGCCTGCTGGGTCCTCCAGGAGCTGCCCACTAGGAGGACACCCTGACCATGACCCCTGCCCATTGGACTGGGTCCCCTGCCAAGCCCTTGCTGCCTGTTCCACCAGGGCAGCAGGTGTCATGCTCCATGCCTCATGTTGCCCGGGCACTCAAACTTCAGAATGTGCTGGGCCAGTCCTGCCCAGCAGTCCGAGTTGTGAGGGTTCCCTCTAACGTCGCCAGTTTTCATACCGTCACATCATCACATCTCTTTGTAGAAGACACACAAAAAAAATAAAAATGTGTGGGTAAGGGGACAAAACTCTCATATATAAGCTCACTCTCCAGAAATGATCACTTTTAATTTCGGTAAATTCCCTTCCAGTCCTCTTCTAGGAATATAATTTTTTACATAGCTGAAATCAATTTTTTGTGGCCTGCTTTTACATTTAACATTTGATTATTAGCAGCTTGCTATATCACCAAAATTATTTATATCTTTAACGACTGAATGACTCTCAAGCTAATGGATATTTAGAACGTTTCTGATTTTTCACTACTTGGATGAACACATTTACACAAGAAAACTTCCTTGTAATTTTGCGTGATATCTTTGGTATAAAGTTTCAGAAGTGAAATTTCAGAGTTAACCGATAGGAACATTTTTAAGGCCCTTGGCATATAATCTGGCTTTAGTCTATGACCTCATAAATTGCTAAGGAATAAACCCATAGTCACCAATTCAAAGCTTTTTTTATCTATAATCTTTTGTTTTCTCTGAAGTTAGCCACTGAGGTCACCATAAAACAGGGTGATACATTTTTCTATTGATTTCAACACAAATATGGGTTTAAAAATATTTCACGAAGGCGTATGTGAAATGAAACTAGACATAATGAGATTGAGAAATATTTTCAAATGACCCAAAGTCAATTCCCTAATCATAGGAAATAGTCAATGAGATTTGTGTCTCTATTTTTTAGATCCTCTTCTCAAAAGCTATGAATCTAAGTCTGAGGCAGTGCTCTAAACAGCCAGAATTGGAAACAGTGAACTCTATTTTTGAGTTTCTTCGGGAGAATGTGAACTTGGGATGTCAGCTGCTCAGAATCCATTTATGTAATACTTTTTAAATATCTGTCTTCTCCATGAACCCTCCCCTGATTAATTACCCTTCCTCCCATAGTTCATGCCAGTGCCTCATTTAACACGTACTTTGGTCTTCATCAGAGCTGAGTTATTTGTTCAAGTCACCCTCTAGGCCAGGAGCTCCTAGAAGGCACACCTAGTACGGTTCCCAAGTCCGAGCATAGAGACCGACGAGTGACAGTCACACCTACACAGGACTGATTTTCAGTTTGCCAGTAGGCACGGGGGCTGTGCCCTGCTGGGAATCGGGGGGGTAGAGTTAGATCCCAAAGGGAAAGCACGGAAGGTCCAGGGCTGGCCCAGAGGGTGTCCACAGAGCCGTGGTCAGGAGGCGAGACTATTTCTTCTGAAATGTCAGTGGTTCCAAATGAAAGGCCACTTCATTCATTATTTCACAGAGTCTACGGAATACCTTCCAGGCGGTAGCATTGTGCTAGGTGACGGAATCCGGAGAGAAATACAGTCGGTCCCCCGTTACCCGCAGGGGATACGTTTTGAGGCCTCCAGGGGATGCCTAATACCTCAGATAGTACTGAACCCCACATATACAAGGGGGCCCCCAAACCCCAGAATTTATTTATAAAAAAATTGTGTGTTTATTCTTATATGTTTAAACTTCAGTCCCCTTCCAAGTGTTCTCTGTTGGATGCAATGCACCCATTGACAAGCTTTTCCCACGGCTCAAAACAGTTTTTGAACTCTTTGATTTCGATGCCTTTTAGTGACTCCGCCGTTTTTTTAATTTCACCTCTTCCACATCAGCAAAACATTTCCCTTTGAGGACTTTTTTCATCAGGGGAAATGGAAAAAAGTTGTTCAGGGTAAGATCGGGTGGATAGGAAGGGCCTAGTGATAAAGATTCATTAAAAAAAAAAGCATGGAGTGGTGGGAAGTTTGGGCGCAGGGATAAAACCCTCGTTCTGCTAGTTATGCATCCTAGGACTTCCATTAAGTTACTTAACCTTTCTGAGGATCAGTGTTCTCGTCTGTAGAACAGGGGTAATGGTCCCTACTTCCTACGGAAGAAGGAGGGAGACATGGGAGGATGAAGAAGAGGGCTCTCTCTGCACATGAGACAGGAATATCTAGCACCCCGACGTGGGGCCTGGGGACTGCTCAGGAGGATGGAGAAGAAACCTTCTCCTGGTGGGTAGAAGAATGAGCCGGAGCCCAGGCATCCCGTGACTCTGCTCCTGGTCCCGGATTCACCCCACACGAGCGCGAAACCCAGGGAAGTCCTTTCTCTTCGCACAGCCTCAGTTTACCCAGGTGCACAATGAGCAGGCTGGAATGGGTGACCCATCTCTGATGCTTCATCGGACCCTTGGTTTCTCTCCTCCAGCGTGTGTGTGAGGCATACCTCACAGAGAGGGTCGTCAGCAATACGAATGGCCACAGCTCCGTGTAGTGCTGGGGGGGGGGGCAGGTCCTGGACTAACTGGGGAGATGGAGGCGTGCACCGCACGCACGTCTAACCGCTATGCTATACGCCTGAAACTGATACAGAATAAATTGAATGTCAGGTGTAACTGAAACAAATAAATCGATAAACACAGATTCTAAAATGTGAGACGAAGTGTGTGAGGCTGGAGACAGCTCTTCCGCGGAGAGCGGTGCCGGGACAGCCGTCACCATGGCACCTGTTCTGGCTTTCAGTGTCGGGGTGAGAAGCCGGCAGCCCAGCTCGCCAGCAGGATAATCAGTCCTCGTTCGTGAAGGGCCCCGCCACAGGCTGGTGCTCCGTGGGCAGGGAAGACACATCCGTCTCCCGTTCTGACAGTGCTACACCGGGAATTCATAAAATCCTGACGTACCGAGGAGTCACTTTAAATTTCAGTGGTGGTTTTCTTTACGTTGTCTCTGCATGGGCTTGCCCGTGCATGCACAGACTTCCCGTACTAGCTGGAGCATCTGTCCCCAGGAACCGGTGGGGACCGGTCCCCCGTGCCCTGGGAGCGGGCGCTCCAGGCCTCCCTCCTCGGCCTGCAGGGGCCGTCTTCGCTCTGTGTCTCCACGTCGCCTTCTCTCTGTGCGCCCCTGTCCAAGTTCCCTCTCCTTATGAGGATGCCGTCATACTGGATTAGGGCCCACCCTAATCATCTCATTTTAACCTATTTCCTGGTTAGAAAAAGAAAGGGTGCCTCAGCGCTGCACCGATTGCATTTTACATGAACCCAGTTTTCAATGTGAAAATAGAAAAATTGTTCGTGGAGTCATTTCTAAACAGAACTTGTCTCTACTCCTAATGTAACAGAAGTGTATATGATGATCAGCATTTCACAATATTTTCCGTGTGGTAAATTTCAAAGCACGGCACTTTGGGGGTTAAAGCCAGGACTGCAATCGGGGGTGATCACGGGATAAACGCTGTAGCCGCAAGCGCCCTGCGAGCCTCCTCGGGCCAACAGGACACGGGTTCACGTGACTCCTTCCTGCCTCCAAATAAGTTCGGATTTTGAATTACTTGGGGTTAGGATTTCCATACACCATAAACGTCAGGGGTGATGCACTCAGCCCGTTGCAGGCAGTCCACTTACTCGTTCGTTCGTGTCCTAACAGCGTAACTGCCACGAACCAGTCACTGTGCCAGGGGCTGGAGACAGGACACGAACCAGTCACTGTGCCAGGGGCTGGAGACGGGACACGAACCAGTCACTGTGCCAGGGGCTGGAGACAGGAACGCGGACGCGGCCGTCCCAGCCTTGGAGGACTGAGTGCGCACCGGGGAGACGCGGCGCCCACATGGGCCCGTCACTCAGCGCAGCGTAAGTGCGACTCGAGAGGTGGCCCGGAGGACCCCGGGGCACTCTGCTCACGTGAGCGTTCAGAGCCGGTTTCCATTATGTTGACTGGACCACCTTTAGCCCAACTCTAAGTGCTCCTGGACTTGCCCTTTTCTGTGGGGACTTCACGAATCGCTGAGGCCACATCCTCGCTTTAGGTCCAAGAAAAATAAGGCCTCGTGTGAGGAAAGGACTTGCCCAGAGCCATCCAGCAAGAGGAGCGGAGCCAGAGTCGACCCCGTGCCCTGGGTCATCCTTGACAGGATGAGGTTAAGAAAACTCGGGGATGAGCGGTTTTTGAGGTGGCTCTGCAGACGCAGAACCTGAGAGGGTCCCAAATGACAGCGATGTCCTGAGGCAGTGGAGCAGGGGGCAAGGGGCATGTCAGGCCCTGGGGTCGGGGGGACTGCTGATAGCACTCTAACAATCTTTCCTGGGGCTCAACACCCTGATTTCCACCATGACCACACTGGCTGCCCACAGCAACGCTGTAAGGTCATCGGGGCCAAAATTGTTAGCTCAGTGCACAGACAAGGAAGCCGAGGCCCGGAGGGAAGTAACTCGGCCGTCCACGCAATCGTGGGCCGGTGCAGAGCAGAACCGAACTGGGCTCCCACGCCTTGCAGATCCTGGACGCTGGTTTGAAAAGCCCCAGCAATGGGTCTCCCAGGGAAGACAAATCTGTCCGGTGTTTGCACATGACCTTGGGAAGTCTCGTCTTCTGACACCCTCTCAGGAGGCACATCTGCAGTCACTTAGCTATCACCTGGGTCAGAGCGTGGTGCTTACCTGCAGGGAGGAGCATGGCTGATTTCAGACCCTGGGCCTTGTAGCAGCTCTCTAACGCCTGGCCCTTCGGCGAACGGCCCCGTCTCTTGTGCAGCACTTTAGAAGTCTGCCAGTTTCTGCAGCTTCCTTGTCAGCGGAGAGTGACAGTTTGGGAAACAGCTTCCGACCAAACGCCGATTCCGGCCTGCGCGGCTGGCTGTCTTTGGGACTCATTTATCATTAAAACAAAGGCTTGTGGGTTTGGGGAGAAACTGATGTTCTGAGCTGTCAAGGCAGTTGAAATGTTTGGGAAAACATTTTTGTTTTTTGAGGTAATGCTTGTGTAGGTACAATTTCAATTTCTTCCCCTTGTAAATTAACATTTTTTTAAAGATTATATAGGAAAGAACCTGGATCTCTTTGATAGTCTCAAATATAATTATTGTTTTGACTCATAAGTCAACTCTGCAATGCTAAGAAGGCAAACCACCACATATAACTCTGTGGTTTGCTTTTTTTTTTTTTTTTTAAGGGCATAGACTGGGTTTTGTTAAACGATAGAGCCATTTTGTTAATGGACGGCAAAGCTGGTACAGGTTCTAATGACATACAGCTGTTTTCAGCAATAATGATGATGATGAGACACCTACTTTTGACTAAAGCCGGAGACTTTGCAAAGAGTGTTCACCCCTGTTACAGCCCTGACCCCCAGAGCTGCAGAAAGAGGGAGGCAGGATAGAGATGGTCACAGGGGCACCCGAACATTTACTCAACAAACATTCACAAGCTTCGACTGTGTGGCAAGCCCTGGGCTGGGGACTCAGTGCTCAGGAAGATGGGGTGTCCCTGCTCCCGGGGAGGCTGTGAGGCCACAGGTGGGTATATAGAACAGGGGCTGGGGGCCAGCTACCTGGGCCTCCTCATCTAGTGCATTTTCAATTCTATTGCTTCCTCGCAGACCTGCAATTCTATCAAAGTCAACAGTGGGATTTCCTTTTAGAAGAGACACCTCCTGGTCTGAATGTCCTGAACACCTTGGTGGGGTGGCTGTCACCATGGGTCTCCCATGGCCAAGCTGAGGAATCATCCAGAACACTTCAAATCCAGGCCCTCAGAGGATGCACCACGTTACGATGCTCCCTCCCTGCCCCTCCTCCCTCTCTAACTATACGACTCTGTTTATGACCCTCCAGATAGCACAGGCCCCTGCATGTCTCTCTGCCTTTGCTAAGGAAGTCCTCCTCCGCCCATATATCATGCAAGCCCCTCTGTCACTAAAACCTAGCGGACGTCACTTCCTCCAGAGTACACCACTCCCTTCTCTGTGTCACCTCTGCACCGTGTTCATGCTTCCATGTTGGCTTTGTCACCCTAAATTGTGATTTTCTCATTTCTACGTCTCAATCCCTTATTGGATCGGTGAGCATCGTAGGGGTGGGCATCTGGGGATTTCCGACATGCTCAGCACAGTCTAGAATCTGAAGAAATGACATTAGACATTCCGTAAGCGCCTGGAATGTGATGCGTTCTAGGCACGATGATTATCTCTGACCCTCACAAGGATCCTATGGGGGTGGGGGGCATTATTTTCCTTATTTTACACATTAGGAACTCGAGGCTTGGAAAAGAGACTTGCCCAGGATCAGAGTCAGGAAGAAGAAAGAACCAGGGTCCGAAGCCAGGTGTGTCTGGCTGCAACGCTGTCGGGCAAACTGACGGGGGTCCCAATCCTCCAGTCCTTGGCACCACCCCAGACAAGCGGGGGCCAAGCGAAGGAGGGGCCATTGGCAGGTGTCCCTGCTGCAGGGCCAACGCCCCTCTTCCTGCGTGGTCTGTCCTCAGAGTACTCTCCGCAGCACGGATCTGAACAACAAGACGCGAAGTTCCTTGTTCTCAGTAATCTTGACTCAGAGTTGCTCCCCCCGACCCCCCAATCAGTCTGACGGCTTCTGAAAATGGTCAGAGAGACCAGGTCTTACTGAGACTAATTATTTCTTTAGGATGCACCGATCCATCCACTGGCAGAAAGAAGACCAGGAGGCAGAGCTAAATTGCATAGTACATCACTGTCCTCAGCCCATTCATGTCTGCCACTCTGCCAGTGTAAAAATTTACGGCCCATATGATCTCTTTGAAGGGGTTCGGGTCCCAGAAAATACAAGCTAAATTTTAAATAGAATTTTAATTTTAATGAAAGCTTCAGGGAACACTGTTTATATTGCTTATCTTTCATACCTGGTGATCAAGTTAATGTATGCGTAATAGAAAAGGATATTTCCAATCCCCAGACAGGCTCAGCATCTGTCTAGGACAGAGTTTTGGGAAGCCTTAAGTTGCTTGTGATGAATGTAATAAAACCGTGACGCTACCGAACTGACACCTGAAGGCTACGTCTAAGGAGGGCCAGGGACATGACGTCTCTGCCTAGCGCTCGTGCTGAAATAGAACCAAAGTCCCAGGCATTTTACTCTGTCAGCCCAGTAAAGTCCTCCCTCCCCTTCTTTCATGTTATTTCCTGGCAGGCCTGGGGAAAGGAGGTGGGGCTGGGGGGCTCTGGGCACGGCGTTCAATGTCAGTTCTCGGCCCCTCCTGTATCTCCATGCCAGGGATGCTGTGCACACACGATCTCATTTACCTCACAGCAATCCTGAACTATCATCCCCACTTCACATTTGGGGAGACAAAGGCTCAAAAAAGTGAAATGGCTTTTCCAGGCATTTTAAGTACACTTTACAAGTAATAAGGTAATATTTGGTCCTAAGCTTAGCGGTCACAATGGCAGGATTTGTTCCTAAGACAGTCCTCTCTTGTTCTTCCCCCTTAGGGTGGGAGTTGATACACCATGGCCCTTGGGCCAAAACCAGCTTGCCATCTGTTTTTGTAAATAAAGTTTTATTGGGACACAGCCCTGTCTATTCAATTTCACACAGCAATGGCAGAATTGAGCAGATGCAACAGAGACGGTGAGGCTGGCAGAGCCTAGAAAATTTTCTATCAGGCCCTTTCCAGGACCCCTGGAAGAGGACCCAGGTCACCATGAGGAAATTACCTGGGCACCTGCTACCTGCAAGGCCTGGGATGGCGTGGGAACATGGAATCAAAGCTGAAGAAGACGCAGTCCATGGCGTCAAGAAGCTCAGTCTACAGGCAGGAGCCTCAAAGAAAATGCTAAGCCCAAAAGTTTACTGTCTCAGTCGCCCTCAACCTGTCCAGTAATGGAGGCAGAGGCTCCACTCTCACTCTCACTGGCAGACCACTTGGGCATTCCGGAGAGTCCCCTGTGAAGACCTCACACTGGAGCCTCACTGTCATGCAGCACCCTCCTGTCCTTCCTCTCCTGCAGGGACTCCCACGCTCCATTTCCACCGCCCACAGGCGGCCGGGAGTGGCCTCGCCTCCGAGCTAGGCTGCCAGGGGAGCGCCATGGCAGCAAGAGGGTTCACTCTTCATGGCTCCCAAGCTTCCAGGCCTTGGGAGGGTCTGGGCCACCTGTGGTTCCTGGCCTCTCGTCTAGATTTATCAGCTTCTGCTTCTCACCTCATCTCCCCAGTGCAAGGGACCCCCACCCAGGGCAGAAGCACATGCCACTTCATAGCCATTCCCTCCCCATAATCATGTTGCTTTTCACATGAACAAAACCTCTCAGAAACAGAATAGGCAGCCCTGCTGGTGGTGATGAGAGGGGACCGCTGGTTAATGATTCTATACCAGTGACTTGAACACGAGATTAAGTGTTCACCCATATGATGGATGAAATGAGAAAAGTAAATAAAGGTGTGCGTGTGCGTGTGCGTGTGCGTGTGCGTGTGCGTGTGTGTGTGTGTGTGTGTGTGAATGTGTGGGCGTGTGTACATTCTTTTATGAAATCATGCCGGCAGTATTAAGTTAAACCATATGAAACTGTACATATTAAACGATTTTGACATTTTAAAAATGTCAGTTTCACATGGTCAAGTAATGATTGGTATTTTATTTATTTATTTATTTATTTTTTTAGTATCCTTACATGGAAAAATAAAATGGTGGCTATTTTCTTTATGCTATCTCCACAATTTGTTTCTACATTTTATTGGTTTATAAAGTCTGGGAATTGCTAGTCCCATACCAAAAGCAGCTGGGCCCAAAACACCATCATAAAATTTGGCAGGAGCTATCAAAATTTTAAATCACCTATTCTTTGACCCTACGATTTTATTCCTAGGAATCCATCCTGCATAAATATTGGTATATGTAGACAAAGACACACACACACACACACACACACACACACACACAAGTGGGTCCTGGTAGCACTGTTTGAAAGGTGGAAAAGTGGCAATAACTTAAATCAGATGACCCCCATCATCAGGGGTCATAAAAAGTATGGTAAGGCCCCAGAGTGATAACACTCAGGTCATAGAAACAAGAACACCTACATCTGGTTCTACTGAAGTGGAAAAATGTCCTTACTATCCTAGTAAGTAAAAAGAGCACGTCAGAGAATGACACATGCATGGTAGAGTACATAGTGTGATTCTATTTTTATGGAACTTACAATAACGAAACAAAGTTACCTCTCCTTGGAGGCTAAGATATCACAGAACGGAGTTTGGAGGGAAAAAGCAAATTGTTGGTATTGCTGATCACGGGTTGGGACTGAGGGAAAGGCTAAATGGGAAGATCTGCCTTTCAGTTTATAGACTTTACATAGTGTTTAAATTATTTATAAGGAGGATGTATTACTACTTTTATAATGTTTTAGATGAAGAAATAAAGCACTGGGAGGGGCGGGGGGGTGGGGGTAGGGGGAAGGCCTAGGCGTAGCAGTACAGTGGTTATGAAGCAGAATGAAAGAAAATACCGAACAAGGAAAAATTCTGGGGTTCAGGGAAGGATTTTAGAAGAAGCCTTCCTGAGTTGAGCCTGAAAAGATGGCCAGAAATAGGCATGGAAGAAGTGGCACGGGGGAAGAAATCCCGAGCTCCCCCGAGCTCCCCCGAGCTCCCCCGAGCTCCCCCGAGCCTGGGGCGGGCTAACGACGTTAGGCAGTGATTTGTAGCTGATGACAGTCAGACGGTTGGGCAAATGGTTAGGAAACTTGATCTCCAGTTAAGAGTCTTATTACTTTATTCATGCAAACCTCATTTCTCACCAGGTAAATGTCTCTTACTTGGATCCCAGGCAGATTTATTTCGGGGCTGGGAGGCTATTGCACACGTGATCGATGGCCCGTCCAAGACCCGTTCCCTCCCTCCCCGCTTCCTGACAGAACTCACGGTCTGTGTTGATAGCCACGCCCCTCCTCAGGCCACGTGCTTCCGGGGAGCCCGCCCCACGCCCAAGGCCCAGCTCTGATTGGTTTGAGCCAATTGTGGGCGCCCCATTCCCACGATGACGATACCGGTTTGGATTTGGGACCACGACCCAATTCTGGCTAATGTGATGTGACGGGAAATCGAGGAGGGGGCTTTGGAGCATGGCTTCTTTACTCTTTAAAGACACAATTTTGCATATAACACCTGAAATTGCTGCGGCCATGCGGAGACTAGAGGGGGAGCAAACCTGAGGACAAAGTCACCCTGAGGAGAACAACAGGACGGAAAGAACCTGGATGCCCCGTGACGTCATGGAGTCACCGCCCTAGCGCGTGGACACCCTGCAGCTTCTGACATCTTGTTCTGGGAGGCGGTTCATTCCCTTGAATTGAATTCTGTCTAATTAAGTTGGGTTTTCAGTTACCTGCAGCCAAAAGCGTTCCAACAAATGAAAAATATTCTTTCCAGTGACAGGATTCAATTGTTCGGTGATTCCAACAAATACCTTCTAGTGTGCCGGAGGTCAGTGTTAACCTCAACACATACGCTTACCTTTAAAAGCTACTAGAATCGACGGTTGCACGACACTGTGCACAGACTTAAGCACGCTGAACTGTATACTTGAAAGTCGCTACAACGGTAAATTTTATGTTATGTATATTTTACCACAATGAAAAGAGACAGGAAAAAAAAAAGGCAATTCACAGTCCCTGGTGCAATGAGCACGAATTAGCATAATCTCTAAATCTGAAATTTCTCGTTGCTTTATAGGCAGTCAATTGCACTTTAAGACACCCACTGAAATTAAGCCCTGCCCCTAACACGGGGCCATTAAAGGGACAGGCCTACACCTCCGCTTTTGGCTATGACAGTGACAGCAGACTTACCTACTCCTGCCCTAAACAACTGTAAAAGTAAGCAAAAATTTGAGGAAAGTGTTTTTAAGCATTGGACAACAGGCAGTGCCGGCCTGGGGTCCCTGGACGAAGGGGAAACAGAGGTGAGCCCCTGTCAGCTTCTGGGCCAGGGCTGTGGCGGGCAGCACGCCCTGAGCTTCTGAAGCCCAGGCCTGCACCACGGAGCCGAGGTGTCTGTCTGGACTAAGTGGGCAGGTACCCGGACAGCAGCAGTCTGGGTGTGGGGCAGGGTGGGCAGGGGCACCCCTCACATCCTTGCCTGGGGACTGAGTACACAGGGCCAGGTTCTGAGAGGCCTAACAGACAGGGGCTGATGCAGGAGGTCCGGAGAGATGGGAAATATTAGCGTGAGGGGGCGGGGCGTGCTATGCCACCAGAACATACTCCATGAGGGTAGCGACTATCATCTGCTTTCACTCCCGATGTAGCCCCAGATGCCCAAACAATGCATGCACGTAGATGTTTAATACTTACTAGATGAAAGCCTGAATGAATGGTGCCACCCAAGCCAGGTCTAAGGCAGATGACATTTAAGGACAACATGGGGGCTCCCCAAGCTGCGATGGGGGAGGAACCTGGCTCTAGAAGCTCTATGGCCAAGCCATTGGAAGATGTATCATCTGTGACAGTTTTTAAAAATGTACTCATTCATTCATTCATTCACTCATTCACTCACTCACGCATTTAATTTATTTCTTCCATTACCCATCTCTTTCACAAAAAGACATGAAATAGTAGCCAAACACTGGAAACAACCCATCAATTATAGAATATGGAAATAAATTGCGGTGTTCTCATAAAATATAATTCTACACAACAATGAGAATGACTGAATTCCTACTACATGCAACATTACAGATGACTATCAGCAATGTAACGCTGAGTGAGAGAGGGCAGGTACAAGGAAGGTTTACTGTTCGACTGTATTAAGATGTGAAGTTCAAACACAGGCAGAAGGAACACGTGGTGTTAGAAATCAGGGTAGCGGTGACAGAAGGCAGTGGGTGGTGGACAGGAGGGGTCTGGACGGGTTAGGGATCGGGTCTGGTGATGCTCCATTGCCTATCCTGAATTTGTTACCCCAGTAACAAATTATAAAGTGAAAAGGTCACTTCCCAATTCACTGAGCAGTACACTATGCCCTGAGCAGTATAAATGATGCACTTTTCTTTAGGAATGCTATTTGTCAATTAAAAAAGTAAACATTAGTGTAACTGGACTGTTTTACAGAGATTAGAGGTTAGACTAAATGATGGAGAAAATGGGGGTGAGTTTAATTAATTCTATATTTAAAGGTATCCCTTTCTATGCTTTTCAATAAAATCAATATTAGACCACTTTAAAGAAGGCAATATAACTTTAAGAGTTCCATTCCTTCGAAATACTTTAAAAATATTCTTTTTTTAATTGCATGAAAACACACCTAACGTAACATTTATCGCCCTAATCATCTCTCAGTGTACAGTTCAGTGGCATTAACTACACTCACATTACTGTGCAGCCACCACCACCGTGGATCCCCATAACTCTTCCGATTGCAAACCTGGAGCTCTCTACCTATCAAACACAGGCTCCCCGCCCTCTCCCACCCAGCCCTCGGCAACCGTCACTGAACTTTCTGTCTGTGCGGAGGTGGCTACTCGAAGCGCCTCATCTGAGTGGAATCGTATGTATTTGTCCTTTTGTGTCTGGCTTATTTCACTTATTTTCTCAAGGTTCATCATACAATAATATCCCATGGTATGAATACACCACATTTCAGTAATTCATTCATTAGCTGATGGGCACTTATGTTGCTTTATCCTTTGAAATACTTTAAAATATCAATTAAAAAAAAACACACATGTACATATTCTTTAAAAAGAGGATATGAAGAGATAGATGCTTTAAAATAGATCCGCATATAACAGCGGTGAAGGAAGAACATGAGCAGGATAAAAACGTAAGGTTAAGAATGAACTAAACACGGAGGGACACATTCTTCAGTGGTCTGCACTGTGGATGGCGGGGGTGGGGTGGTCATACATTTGGCTCTAGGTTTCCTGATAACTAAACCAAAGAGGGAAACAAAAGTCGGAAGAGTCGCTGTGACAACAGGTTGTTAAGATAGAGAAGACATACACCAGTTGCTCAAGGAGAAGCAGCCCAGCTTTTCTGGGACTGACGCCAGAAAGAAATTTCCCCTGTGGTGAGAGAGCAAGTGTTCTAGCACAGGATGTCCTCAACAACATCCCTACAATAGCACTAACAGTGACATCAGTGGTGAAAGGAGTAACAGCTAACACTTTAGCACTATTTAGCCATGTGCCAAGCACTTGTTGTAAGTTGTTTGTACAGACACTGCAATTTAAACTCCATGTTTCTTATCGTATCTCCCACCACAGAGCGAGTAACAATACAGCCAGGAAAGGCAGCTGGCACAGTGGTCCACAAGGGCAAAGCTCTCTGATGGTTTGGCTTGACCCAATGACCTGGACCACGGGGAGCCCATAATCTTCCAGTAAACTGTTAGGGACACCACCCGGCAGGAAATCACTGGGCAGTACTTGCAAATTTAGACCCAAGCTATTTTCTCTGGTCACCATCAGTCAACACAAAGGGAGTGTTGAGATCCTCTTCTTAAGGTGATGGACCTAATGAGACTTATGCCTGAATAAGTGGCCACCTCATCTGGACAGAAGTGGGCCAAGGGAGGAGCTATGGCCAAGGCCAGGAGGAGCTGTGTGTCTGTTCTAACACAAAGACTCGCAGCTAAAGTTGTGGCTCCCAAGTTCACTCCACTAAATACGGCCATGGCCCTTTCAGTCTCATGAATGACGTGACTATAAGCAGTCCCATCCTAGAAAGGGGGTGTTCTCAAAGAAGGAGGAGCACTCTTACCCACCACAGAGGGCCAAGGACCCCTTTGCCTGGGGGAGGTGAGGAGACAAAGGACATCCGGTTTATGTGTGAACACCTGGAAGGCATCCTTACACTTTTGCGTTACTTTGACTCCTGCTAACAAATTTCTAATCATCTAGGAGTTCCCTGGTGGTGTGGTGGCTTAAGGCTTTGGCGCTGGCGCTGTCAGTGCTGCAGCCTGGGTTCGATTCCCAGTCAGGGAGCTACCCACATACCAAAAAGAAAAAAAAAAATTCTAATCATCTTAATGATCTCTTTGTTGCTAACAGAAGGGCCTTTTGTTTTTGTTCTAGTTTTTGTTTTGTTTCAGGTGTTTTTCTCATTATTGGTTTCAGGTGAACAGAAGGGTATCCACAAAGGATAAATTAAGAGAAGCTAATTTGTTTTCAGTCATTTACTCATCCAAGTATCTCTTGACCAAAGGAAGAGGGAGAGCCTAGTGGAAAGGCCCTTGCTGGCGGGATGCAAAAAAGGAATTAAATCTGATATGCATCTTTCCTTTCGGGAGTTGAGTGTAATTCACTGGTTCCTTCTTTCTTCGCTCAGCAAACATTCATTTCACACCTTTTTTGTGTGTGTGCCAAGATCTATTTATATCTCAAGGCAGATCGGATCAAGCTCTAGGCAGAGGCACGACCAGTGTTTCAAGTGCGATTAGATGAAGGAGGGATTAGTCCAGCCAGGGGAGGGGGGGACATCAGAGAGAGCGTCACGGAAGCGGTGACAGCAGAGCTGGACCTCGAAGCATCCGTGAGATTTGTTTTACAAAAGAGCTCGCCGTAGGATTCCTCTAAGTAACAATTATTTTCCTAGGGCCTTTCAATTACCCCTGGATGGATTTACACACTCTTTTAGAAGCACAGCTGTTGTGTAAATTAAACCTCCGTAATTCCTCCCTAGGGCTGAGTCCCCCTTAGGAGAAATTCTGGCACCTGCTGATTTATTTCTGTGTACTTTTTCAGCACCTTGAGAATTCCAGCTTTGGTGAGCGCAATTAGGAGGCACTCCAATTGAGGATGGTTGGACCAAGAGGCAGCGAGGGGTTGTTAGGGACAGAGAGTGCAAGCAAAGCAGACGCCCAAGAAGCGTTCTGTCTCACAACGAAGTCTGGGGCCGGACACAGAGAAGCGATCCTAACCTTCGCTCACGGCTGCCTCCCCGGTGAGGAGAAAAAGAGCTGAGAAATGTATAGGGGGCTCATGGTCCGCCCGGGAGAGCCGCCCCTGAGCCCACAGAGGAACCTGGCACGCCTGACAGTCACAGACTAAACCCTTCTCCCGTGTGTTTCCGGGATGACCTCTTTGGGGAGCTCAGCCCGCTAACTGGCAGACAGTCAGCACTCTAAACCTCAGCAGCTGTTGCTCTTGAACTTCACCTCCTCTGTCCAGAGGGCATTTCAGGAACCCACCCCGCCGGGCTGAACCAGCTGAGCAGGAACTGGACTGGACAATGTGCTGCTAATGCCGAGGAACTACCCTTTCGGCCAGGGTTTCTCGTGAGATCCCGGAGGACTCCACAAGAATTTGACCCTTCTGTTTTCATCGTACTGACATTCTTTTTTAAAAGTTGAATGCAAGTATGTGGTTGTCATTCCTGGTTTCCATGCCTTCCTGCCCATTGATGCTTATCCTCTGTGGCTCTGGAGCCAAGTCATCTCCTCAAGTGTCAAGGTTGAATTTATAATGTAGCATTTCTTACTGGAGGCCTGAAGGAATTCTTGGGGCCCAGCAATCCTCAAGTTTGTGAAATGCTCCATTAGACTGTAATCACCTTGGGAGCACACTGACCTTGGGTCAGAGGAGATGTAAAGCCCACGGGGACATTGCAGCTCCCCCGGAGTCAGGAGAAGACCTTGTTTGCTAACCACAAGTTCAAGACTTCACTGAGCCTCAAATGGATTGGTTTTCTCTCTTGGAAGAAGTGACTCCAGGTCTGGCAGCTCCTGCCATCCCCTGTGACAGTGAGGGGTGGGGGGAGGTAAACTCAGAATGGCTAGAAGGGAACCATGCTCTGAAATTAATGTCCCAAACAGGTCCCCATACCCTCTACTATGGGTGTGTGCTTGTTAGTAGGGTGTGTGCTGTAATCACCTCTGCCCGTCCCATCCAAATAAGGTTTTCAAGGTCCAAGATAAAGGGTCAATATCTGTAGCGTGTGTGTGTGTGTGTGTGTGTGAGAGAGAAACCTCAAAACCCCTACAGTTAAGTGAACAAGGCACTTAGGCAGAGAATTTCCAAGTCCCATAAGATAAAATATAAACTGTAAACGGAAACGATTATGTGGAAACGTGTTGATGCTCATGAACAACCAAAGACATGCCCATTTAAAGACAACCTCACACTCCCTGAATCAGCAACTAGTTTTACAAAGGCGGCGCCTGCCACTTTTGGAGGGGAGTGGGCGCATGCAGGCACGAGTGGCAGCCAAGACAGCAGGTACGGCCCCTCGGAAAAGCCAAGTGGCCCTCTGCAACAAGGTCTTTAAAGACAAGCATTCCCTTTGACTCAGTAATCCCAGAGCTGGGTTTTATTTAAGACCACGTAAGCACCCAGTGACGGGGTAAACTGCAGTACAACCCTGCGATATTCTCGGATCACTATGAACGATCGTGAGGGCTGCAGAGCCATGTCGGGGAGAGTTCACGCCATCCAGTCCCTTAGAAACCAGAAGTCAAATCATTTAACACATTGCAAGAAACTATTAAAGGCACATCTGCCAGTGCACAGGGTCTAGAGACCCCATTCGCTCTGTTGGTAGAAATTGGGGCTGAAATTTTTTTTCCAAAATTTTGTTTTTAGCATTGTATTTTTAAAAATTCTTTCCTGTTGTTTGTTCAAAACCTGCAAAGGGTGTTCTTTGGGAACAGATGGCACCAACATGTACAGAGACGCCCTCAGGGCCAGCATTGCTCTAGGTCAGTGGTTCTCAACCCTCCTAATGCCGTGACCCTGTAATACAGTTCCTCATGGTGTGGTGACCCCCATAAAATTATTGTCGTTGCTACTTCATAACTGTCACTTTGCTACTGTTGTGAATTGTAAGGTAAATATCTGATATGTGTTTTCTGATGCTCTTAGGCGACCCCTGTGACTGGGTCGTTTGACCCCCAAAGGGGTCGCGACCCACAGGTTGAGAACCGCTGTGCTAGGTGCTTTAAGAGAGTGTTCAACTTTGAAAGCTCCCAACAACCTGCGATGTCAGGCACCTCATTTTACAGGTGCAGAAACTAGGGGTCAGTAAGTGGCTGTGGCTGCTCTCAGGGCTAACAAAAGCTACTCAGGGCTAACCCTGACCCTTCTGGCCCCTCCTGACCCTTCCAGGTCACGCTGCCTGCTTCCCTTCCGCTCTCAGGGAAGGGACACTCTGGTTTCCGAACTCCTCCTGGAGTAGTCATTGGCTTCCCACCAAGTCTTCCCAGACATCCCCAGCTGGGATGAGCTTCCTCCTCTCTCACACTCCCGGGACTCAAGGGGACCTGGCACAGAGTGGTGCTCAGTGCCATCGTCATGCCATGGAATTAGCTGGTGCTTCCCTCCCCAGCTGCGCAGCAGGGCTGATTTACAACGCGGGGCAGAGAGGGGGTGAGGACCCCAGCTTTGGCATTTTCCCGTTTCCTGGGTTTTCTATACGATGTTCATGTTGTGGGCATGTTTGTTTGTTTAAATCAGAATGTAAATTCGGAGTCAGACGGTACTGAGAAGCCTTTCGGAGGAAAATGAGAAAAGACTTGGCAGAGCGAGACCCGGGGGCAGGGGCAGGTGAGGGTTCTGCGGATGAAGACGAGAAGTTTCAAAATGAAACAGGAGACGACAGGTGGAGAGAACAGCTTGGCAGAGCACCCTGATGACAAAGCAGGGGGCAGGGGGCGGTGTGGAATGGAGCTCTTCCAGAAATGAGAGAGAAAAAACAGGCCCAGGCGATTTCCTGCAGAAATACCTGCGGGGATAACAAGCATTTTTTTTTTTTTTAACATGAGCAAAATCGTCAAGCCCAGCTACTTTTTTCATCCAAAATTCGTTCTGGAGATTTCCACCAGCTCGTGAGAGACATTCTTCTAACTCTCCCTGAGACGGACATTTGTCACAAGGGGCTGGAAGCTCAACACACTGTCTATGCACATGTTTGGGGCTCTAGAGACTAAAACAAATGGCAAAATATTGATTTGGTTTCTTTCCAACCTGTTTAAATCCAACCATATCATCTTATTACAAGAATCTCCTCTCATTGTGGCGAGGAGAGCGGGCTCAGCTCGAAAAGAGGAGGAGCACGAGGGGCCATCTGCCCTCCATCTCCCCTGTGCACAGCTCGTTTTATAGATCTCTAATGTCGCCGGCAGGATTTCAGTCCCAGTCTTTCACCGTGACACTTCTGAAAGGAAGACCAAGGTACCGAAGAATACGACAAACAGAGGAGGTAGGGCTGAAGCTTAGGGGAAAAATAAAATCCAGAACTTGAAACCCAGAGGAGGTGACTCCACATCACTCACTCGGGTGCTTCGGGGCTGCTCAGAGGCCCAGGTCCCCCGCGGGGTCCCAGGCTGGGCGGGCAAGGCCTCCCACGGCCTGGCTTCATCCTCGTGCCAGCCTCTGGACCCTGCCCACCCCCCGTCCCCTGACGACCCTTATCACCTCTTCCTGGTCACTCCAGGCCTGTTCACGGCTCCGGGCCTTTGCTGCTGCCTGCTCCCTCGGCCTGAGATGCCCCATTTCCCATCAACAGCGACTCATTCTTCAAATTCACGGGTTCCCTCCTCGGGGGAAGCCCTGCACAGTGCCCCCCGCCCCAAGCACAGTGAGTTGCTCTCCACCTCGGTTCCCACAGCTTCTTATTCCATGGCTGTTCCTGGCCCCCACATGGCCTCCCAGCCAGACCACGTGTGCCTCGGTGGCAAGGACTGGCCTTTGGACTCTGTGTGCACAGAGCCGAGTCCAGAGCCTGGAGGGGTGTCTGCTCAGGGCAGGCTTGTGGAATGAGGGGATGGATGGATGGCCATCCCCCGGTGCCTCCAACCCCAGCCGTGGTTGAAGAACGTCACCCCTCGGGGGAGAGAGCTGGCACCCAGGGCCTGTGATCTCAGGATGAAAGGCGCAGGCCGGCTCTTTAGAAGACACGCACCCGTCTTTTCTTCCCGCCTTTCTTGTGCCCCAGGAGCTCGGAGGCCGCCGCCGAATCCATCTCCTCCGGGTTCTGTGTTCCTCCCGAAAAGACTCGCGTTTACGCACATGAAGGCTCGGAGGTTATTGTGTCTTTTGAGGCTGTTTTTTTTTTTTAATCTTCAGTCATAAGGGGATGCCGGCACACTTTGAAGTTCCCCTTCACTTGTGCAGGCCGGGCGGTAGCCACGGGTTTTGGGTGTGAAGCGTCTCGGCTTCGCCTGGAGCGCACCGCCAGGACCAGCGCTGGGCCGGCGCCCCGCACGAGGCGCCGAGGCAGTGCTCACCGCTGCCCGCGCACGCTCACGCCGCCCGCGCACGCTCACGCCGCCCTCTCTCACCGCCGCCCACGCACGCTCACGCCGCCCTCTCTCACCGCCGCCCACGCACGCTCACGCCACCCACGCACGCTCACGCCGCCCACGCACGCTCATGCCGCCCTCTCTCGCCGCCGCCCACGCACGCTCACGCCGCCCTCTCTCGCCACCGCCCACGCACGCACTCCGCCGGCCTCCTGGCCGCTGCTGGCCAGCACTTGGTTAGAATCTGAAAATGGCTCCTGTCTTCTCCCGTTGGATGCCATACAGTTCGCTAAGGATTTCTTCGCGTTCAGGAACTCCTCCCACACTGAGGACGATGCTGCGGTGGGCACGATGGCCAGGCTCTCCCGTGCGCTGGCTGGGGGCCGGCGCGGGGCTCCGGGTGTCCCACATAGGAGGCCTGTCCCTACAGCCCTCCGAGGTGGCGCTCTCTCGCCCGGTGCCACGCCTCACGGCGGGTCCGTGGCAGAGCGGCGGTGTCAGGTCCCATCTCTGACAGCAGAGACGGTCTCTTCTCTTCCCCTGTCACCCGCTGCATCACCTCCCTTCTGTCCTTTCTTCTCAAGGTTGAAGCAGGAGTTTTGGCATCAGATGGACTGGGCGTTGGCTCCTATGTGTTTAGCTGTGTTTAGGCACACGACTGCCTGTCTCTCAGCCTCTGCGTCCTCACCACCAACTGGAGAAATAGTGGTACCTCGCCCTGTAGTCTTGCTGTAAAACTGAGCTGAAGCGGTGTTTGCAAAGCTCTTAGTAACCGTGTCTGATGCAGACAGAGCACGTGCTCTGTGAGTATATCTGTGGGGGAGGGGAGGGGAGGGGGCAGGGGGAAGGGAGGGGGAGGGAATCATTACCCTCTCCGAGCTCTACACTTTCCTCTGGAATTTGACCTTCATAGTTACTATTTTTCGTTCAACAAATGTGAGCACCACGATCCTCTATAAACTCTCTCTCCCTGAACTCGGATCCAGCTTTTTGGATCAGTAAATCTCAAAAACAAAACAAGCAAACAAAAAATCCAAACCCAAACCACCCCAATGATGGAGGTCCTATGAGGTGCCAGGTACTTCCAAGTAAAGGAGTCCAGAGACACATCAGACACCCCCCTGGCTCCCAGAAGGCCATAGTCTGCGGGTGAAAAGAAGGCGTAGACTGACAATTTTGAAATATAGTAGTAAGTACTATAAGAACCCACAAAAACAGCGGGCATTTTTTGAAGCTAGGAGGAGTCAGGGAGACTGCTGGAGGGTTTTGTCCTGCATAGGACATGGGTGGAAGTGTAGGGGTGAACTGGGCAAACAAAGGGCCCCGTTGGCGTTCTGAGAAGAAGGGAGAACAGGAGATGGTGGAAACAAAGTGGCAAGACGTCACCATGGGGCGTCATACCTGTCCCGTGGTATGGGGGCTTGGATTTTACCATAGAGGCCAATAACGCTCCAACTTTGGGGTGTCTGAGAAATCACCCCAGGAGCTTGTTAAAATGTGTTTCCAGCCCCACACCCTGAACGTTTAGTATGATCAAATGCACAGCCAGCTGATTTCATTGGGAGCTCCCCAGGGACTCCAGTCTTAAAAGTACTACGGTAGATGGTTGAGGACCGGGGCAGGGCTGGTGGAGAGGGTGTGGGACACACGGTGTCTGTAATTCAGAAGGATCGAGAGTTCTGTTTCAGGACCACCTCTTTCTCAGCCTTTCTCTGGTAAAGGCTGCCACTTCTAGAAAATTTGATGCTATGTCTTCATGGTCATGATAGATTGATTACCTTAAATTTTTTTATTCAGTTTTATGTATGCACACAACATACATTTGCCACACTAGTATTAAATGACTCATTTATTCTCATTTGGACAAAAAGAAATCTGTAGTCTACTAGAGACAACTTCTTTGACTTCAAGTAGACTCTGCGCTTCCCGGCAATTTCAGCTATCAAAACATAGCCTCCAAACATGAAGGGGAGCCCCAAAGGTCCCAGAACTACAGAGCGTTTCCATAAAACTCATGCATTTTATTTTAGCAGAGCCAGGGGTGTGTGTAGCTTCTCTCTTGGCCAAAGAGTGTGTATGAGAAATGTGGTGGGAAGGGCTGGACAAAACACAAAAATCAGACAACAGCGCTACAGAGCAAAGCCATTCACGGGCTCCACATTCATTCATTTGGTCTCTGAGTAGGAATTAGCATTGAACTCTGTGCCAGGTCTGCGCTGAGTGCTGGGAATTATGGGCAAGGTCTTCAGGGCGACAATTCGGCAGAACACAATAGATAAGCTGGACAGGGAGCGGGAGGCGGTGTCTGAGGACCCACACTTTGCCCCTCTCGAACCGTGTGACCCCCACCCTCCCACCCAGGTCACTATGCTCCTTTGGGCATTTTTGTAGAATATGGGGGTAGGTCACAGTTCTTTGGGGCAATAAGGTCTTACGGTTTGATGTTCAAGATGATGAACTTAACTCATCAAGGAGGCAGTTGGATATTACTATAATTAAGAAAACAAATATACACAAGCTTTTGTAAAGATTTCCAAATTTAAGTGGCGAAACTGTTAAATCTTGCTGATTACTGGAGTAAGTGCTTGCCATTTGAAAAGAATTCACTTACAGGGAAAATTGCAGTCCCCAAACGAGAGGCAATGAGAGGCCAATAAACAGGAAATCACGGAATGTGAGCACTAGAAGAGCTCCTTCAAGATGACCCACTCAGCTCCATCATCTAAGAAACTGAGGTCCAGGGAAACCAACTCTGACCTACAGCAAATTCAAGGCAAAAGAGAACTGAGCAGCAATGCCTCTAACTGGACCAGGATGAAACTCCACATCTTAAAGACACGCCACTCAATAGTAAAGTTTATGACTGGTGATGAATTAAACTCAATCCCATGTCAATCAGCACCAGGAATGCTGGCCCTGGAAGGCTCTGGAAGGTCACCTGCTGCAAGGGAGGAAATGACTCTTGCACAGTCAGCCGGCTGTGCAGAATCCTGGGCCAAGGACCAGAAGGAACAGAGCTCCTATCTCCCCGAGTCGCTGCTGTCACAAGGGCCTTATGAACTACAAGGGTGCCCAGATGCTGCCACTCAGGCCTCAGGGCCCCAGGCCATTTACCTCAGTGTCAACAAGGCCCAGAAGCACGGAGGGCATGCATGTCAGGCAGACACTGGGCGTTGCCTGTGGCTCCCCAAGTGGACTCCGGCAAGCACATCACCTCTCTCTCGCCTCAGGTCCCTCACGGGTGAATTCAGAACGAATAGCACCACCTCCTCCCCACCTGGCAGAGTGGCGTGGGGATTAATGTGTGCACGGGAGCAGCCAGCATGGCGTCTTGTGCAGCGTGGACAGCAGGGAACCACTTAGGGCCTGGACTCTGGTGTCAGCAGGTCTGGGTTTGAATCCCAGGTCTGCCACTCACAGTCAGGCGGTGCTGGCGGTTACTACACCTCTCTGCACTTGACTTTGCTTCCCTGAGATGGAGCTGAGAGAACGATCTACACGTCACAGGGCAGCTTTGAGGAAAAATGTTTGAAGGCAAATTCCTAGCACAGGCCACATAGTAAGTGCTCATTTTACGTTTCAGGTAGACGGCGGTCCGGGTTATAAGTATTGCAATCCCACACTGCCCTCCTTCGTAATTGGATTTGTGCTCTACTTTACACAGTAAGGAGATGGGAGGCACTCAAGCAGGGAGGCACAGCCAATGGGTTGAAACCCATCTAATTACTCGTTTCACTTTATTCTACCTTTAATTTGTAACATGGCAAGTTTCAAAGACCTAATGATTGGTATTAACTTTTCTTGTTCGGTGAGGCCAGCTATCTACCCACTCCACCTGGCTCAGCCATTCACTTGGAAATTGTGAGAGGCAGCTGTCCCATTTGTCAAACGCTGAGAGTGCTCAGTAATGGTCTAATGTGCTCCGGGCACAGAGCACATGCTAATGGCGACAGGCCACCCGACAGCCTCAGAGCCCCTTGCGGGCACAGAAACCCTCCCAGATAGAAGACGGAGGAAGCTAAATGGCTGAAAGGTTAAAATTAGCTGCTCTATTACTAGATGTCCTGTGTGGGGGAGTAATAGGTCCTCAAGTTCCATCCTCCCAATACCCCATTTCAGAGAGAATTAAAGTGCCCAGGAACGATGTAAATAATTTGGTGACCGTTGGAAATAGGCCTCGAAACACTACAAAGATCCTCCAAGAGGGTGCTGTCCCATCGGGCCAGCCAGCACGCTCCCCCCGTTTTCCAGAGGGGCCCCGGGTCTCACTGCACTCTCAGCAAAGAAATGTGGTGCCAACCCCAGTTCCTCTCTTGGCTTCGTCCTTCACGGCGTTTCTCAAGGTCGGCCGAGGGCCTCTTCCTTACAGCACACGTCCTGCCTGTTGAGCTCTGGGGCCCAGCAGGCCGTGATTTCTGGGGTCTGTCTCCATTGCAAGCCTATGAGTTCTTGAGAGTTGACCTTCATACGTGTCCTCATCTGCCTCCGCCAAGCCTCAGGGTGTAGCAAGGGGCTTGGCACAGGAGAGCAATATATATATATATATATATGCATATAGAGACACGTGTGTATACGAGGGCTGTCCGCAAAGTATCCAGCCATGTCATGTGACAAATAGAGGCGTCTATGGCTGGATTTTTTTCCATACAGCCCTTGTATGTGTATATATTATAAAACGAGTATCATTCTGGATTGCCCCTAATGTGTTCAAAGACTTAGCATTTGGTTTCCGAGGACACTGTCCTCTTCTTTGAACAGGCTCGTTTCTCCGGTAGCTGACTCCTTGCTAG
Organism: Lyroderma lyra; assembly: GCA_004026885.1. NCBI lineage: Eukaryota > Metazoa > Chordata > Mammalia > Chiroptera > Megadermatidae > Lyroderma > Lyroderma lyra. The sequence continues at coordinate 3,759 of PVJL010014103.1, read as the reverse complement.
GTAACGAGCACAGCCTTGGGCACCTACCTGGCTCCCAGGAGGCATCGGGTCACAGAGTCTCGGAGCAGGCTGAGCGTTAGTGAACACCCAGTCCCTTCATTTCACAGGTGGGGACCAGAGGCCTGCGGTGCGCCGAGCCTCGGGGCGGCCGGGGCGGTGCACCCCCACCCCGCCTCACCGGCAGCGCTGGCAGCCCCAGCTCGTCCAGAGGCTCGCTGCTGCAACGGTTCAAAAAGGAAATCTCATCAAGCCTTTCAGAGCAGTGCGGCAGGCTGATAGATCTAGCTAACCCACTTTTTTCTTTTTTTGCAAAGGAAAATTGAATAATAAGGCTAATTCCCACGGATCCTGAGGATAGGTGAGGTCTGACTTTATACTTCAAGGCATTGGGACTCAGAGAAAGGATGATATACCATTAAAGTGGGCAGTTTGGCAGATACGAAAAATAAGCATATGCAGCAGGGAATTCCAACTACGAGAGACAGGAAAATCAGCCTCATTAATGACAAAATGCGGATGCTTTTCTTCCCAAGCTTAGAAAGAAAAACCACAGAGAAAACTACATGGGAGCCTGTGAAGAGGTGTGTGAGAACCCTCTTAAAAATGTCCGAAATCTCAAGGAAAAGGTTCACAACGGGCTCCCGTAGCACTGAACGTGTTGGCCGGTTTTTCCTCTCTCTTCATTCAGACAGGGCGTGAATGATTCGTATCAAACAACAGACAGCAGAGGAGGTAAAATCGGCGCCAAGGGGAAATGCTAGAGATGGGACAGAGCAAGAGCGTAAGTCGGAAGGTGGACGGGCGGGACACGCCTATTTTCACGTGGAGCCTGTGAAAGGGGGAGGATGAGGATGGATGTGGTGGACCCGGGGAACGAGAAGGGAAGGCATTCCAGAGCTGCAATGGTAACGCTGGGCAGAGGTTCACAAGACAATATTGGAAAACAGGGAGCAAAGGCAATTGGGGCAGGAAAAAAACCTGCGTGTGCAAAGGCCCCAGAGCCGAAGGGAGACAGGCTGGAGGAACTTGTTCACGCCGGGAATGTCCAAAACGGTAGAGAAGTTTTAGGAGTCCATCTGTGCCCAGCTGTCAAATGCCATGACGCCAAATCTCAACGGATTGAGGAAACGCTGCGGAGCATGGCAGTGTGGCAGCTTATTTTATACATAAGAATTAAAGGAGGGGACGTCAGGAGGGTGACATGAAATCCACTGGTGGTAGATTAAGGGGGGCAAAGAAAGCAAAGCAGGGAAATCTCTGCGCAATAAAGGTTGGCTATGGTCATCATTTTGTCACCTTCATTATTAATCCTGTAGCCATCAGCACATCTGTGCTAGGTGAGGCCACCACTGAAGACGAGACCCACCAGGGACAGTGGGTGGACAGAGCAGGAGGTGAGGGTCGAGGAAGGACGTAGCTTCCACCTCCAATGCTTTTAGAAGCCAGCACAGAAGGCACGTGTTAGCATTCGAGGCTCACTGGACAGTTCCTGAACATGAACTGCAACCTTAGAAGGTAGAGGGGAAGCCACCAGTCGTATCTAGCAATCCTGAGGTCCCACTCACCCGAGCGCGCTTCCGAACGCACGAGTCAGGTAATGACAGGTTCGGCTCAGTTAAAATGTCTTAATGGGGAAAAGAGTAGGTAAATGGCAGAATCTTAAACGCATTCATTTTCAGCGTTGTGAAATTAATTGGCTCCCAAATATAGCCTACTCCTTGAGCAACTGGAGTTCAGATGAGCTCCCAGTTTTTCCATCACCTTTAGCCAACATTTCTGGGTTCCTTGGTGAATAAAGACCTCTTTGTTTAATTAGCATTGAATCGTGTTCTAAGAAGTTAGTATAATTAAAATTGTAGTTCCAGTTTATATGAAATAGAAAACAAAGAGATAAGCAAAATGTTTTATGGAAGCTGCTCTACACCTCAGCAAAATGACCAACCGCTATATTTTACGGATCTTTACATCGCTTACGAATAGTTAAAATAGTAAATGTTGAACCTACAAATGCCCAGAAGCCAGAGTTCATGTCTGTTTGTCAAAGCGTCTGTCTCTCCCTGTGTATACAGAGAGCAGCTCAGAGAAAGGGTCACGTCTCATTGTCCCTATGGCTGCCCCGTCACCATGCTCATTGGCACCGTAGCACATTTTCCTACTTTTTCCTGCTTTGTGTACTTGGCGTCTGTCCCTCCTTTGGAACGTGAGCTCCATGACAGCGGACCTCCTGAGGCTGCTTCACAGCTCTGTCCCCTCCCCTGAAGCGTGTCCAGCACAGAGGCGGTGCTGAGAAAAGGTTTGCTGAATGAATGAATTATTCTATACGCCGGCCTATCTTTTCCTTTTTCATGTCTGATCAAAGAATAAAAGTCTATTTTCATGAAAAGGTAAACAGCTAACAGTGACAGTAAAAAAAAAAGCCAAGGTAATGTGATGTTTTAAAAATCCCTAATCAAAAGTGGTTCTATATACAATGACCATTTTTCCCAGGAGGAGGAACAAACTATGATCAAATTTAACAAAATGATAAATCTAGCCTTGGAGGACCGGTTGCACCACGAATAATCACTGAAGAACTGCACTCTTGCCCTTGGGGTAATTTTAGAATTTGGAACTTCACTGCTATAGTAAGTAAGAAAATGTTGAATTTGTCCCTTTAAGTGAACTCAGGTGGAATACCAATAGTCCAGGGGAAGTATTGGCGGTATTTAATCTACGTATCTACTGTATTTTTAAAGCTGTATTTTAAAACTATTTTAATTATTTTCCAGATGCTATTTAACTAAAATACAAATTTCTTTGTCATAAAGCATGGCCAATTAACCATAGGCATGTGGATAAAATGAGCACATTACAAAGAAGAGGTTGTAGCAGAGAACATGGACATGGGGTGAGCAGGACCTACACCATTTGTGTGACCTTGGGCAGTGACTCAATTCTCTGAGCCCAGATTTCTTCTTCTGAAAACCAGGATTTGCAAAGATCCTGTGAGAATGCAACAAGACAGTAATATTTGCAAGGCACCCCGGGCTGCCCTGGTACCATATATAGCAACATGCAACAGTAACAACAAAATCTCAGAAAAATGTGGCAGCAGCAAAGAAGCAGATAATGCTTGTTGTCAGGGTGAAAAAAAATTATCATCAGGGATTCTTCATTGAATAAACTAGCAATTTTAGCAGCACAATCTGAAGGCCTGTGGTTTAACAAGCCACTAATTAGAAACTGGGGCTCCCTAAGCTCTGAGTGACACCTGCTTAAAAATGCATAGACAGAGGGCAAGGGCAGTCGCTGGCCAGAAAGTACAGCTGAAAACAAACCCCAGATGATCCCTTTTAAAAAAAAAAATCTCTGAAAAATACTCAGGTTAATAATAGAAACCAAGGAAGTCTTCTGAGGTCCCATAGGTTTAACGCCACCCGGCATCAGACCACTCCTGGGGCTTTGAAAAGAGCGGAAGTGCAGAAGCTTTTTAGTTTAATATAATCCCATTCATTTATTTTTGCTTTTACTTCCCTTGCCTTTGAGGTCAGGTTCATGAAGTCTTCCTTGAGTCCTAGGTCTATAAAGAAACCATCAACAAGGCAAAGAGACAGCCAACTGAATGGGAGAAAATATTTGCAAATAACGCATCAGATAAGGGTCTAATATCTAAAATATATAAAGAACTAATAAGACTTAACAACAAAAAAACAAACAACCCAATTAAAAAGTGGGCAGAAGAACTAAACAGACACTTCTCCCATGAGGAAATACAAATGG
>PVJL010014102.1:0-29406 GCA_004026885.1 Lyroderma lyra | reverse complement strand
TAGTTAGTAGGTGTGGGGTGTGGGGTGTGTGTGTCTCATTCTGAAAGGCTCCTCAACTTTTTAAGACAGACCAGAAAGTCATAGTCACCAGACCCAAGGGCAGGGGTCTACTCCACTCTCCTGCCACATCCATGGAGCAGCCCTGGCCAGGGCCCTGAGTATCCCCAAGGCTGCTGGCCCTGGTCCCATCCATGGGACCACCTCCTGCTCTCCTGCTCTGAGCCCCCTCTGTGGGCCCTTCCCAACGACGTCTCTGTTCTGAAGGGGGATGTGGGGAGGAGGCACTGCAGCAGCGTTTCCCAGCTCTGCCGCCAGGGGTGTTCTGTGTCCCTTCCAGTTCCCCTGAAGTGATCTAAGGTGGGAGACTGGTCAAGCTTGAGGGCCGGGCTCTGGGACCCTGGCTGGTGACCATCCTCCCTCCAGTACCCTCCAGTCATCACCACAGAACCCGAGTCCTGGGGGCCTCCATTTCACCTCCGGACCTGCCTGACTTGGCTCTCAGCCTAGACATCACCTCCTCCTGGAAGCCCTCCCGCAGGCTAGATGAGACGGAGGCAGCCCAGCACCGCCCTCACCCCACAGCAGGCCCTTGGAGAAGGCGGCAGGGACCACAGGACAGCAATGCCACAGTGAAGACCACTCAGGACCTGCCCCCGGGCCCTCACGCATGAAAACCCTCCTGCCCTCTGGTGCCCCGAGCACAGGAACCCATTGCTGAGGGAGGGGCCCCCGCCTCGGCCTCCCCACCTGCAGCACCAGGGCATTAGTGGGGTGAGAAGCCCCACCCCTCTTCCAGGCTGACCCCACTGTGCTGCTCGCACCCTGCAGACAAGTCTGAGGGGCGGGGGCCCGTCTTCACGCCAACACCCCGCCCCACATGTGGAGGCTTACGTGGACGTTTCGTTTATTTAAAACAAACATCTGTGCGTTATGTACAGGTCTGGCTCCCGGGCGGGCGGGCAGAGTGCCAAGCTGGGTGGGAGAGCGGTGACAGCTGAGGGGGTAGGGAGGGGCTCTGGGCCCTCGCCTGGCCAGTGCGCCAGCCACTCCTCCTTTCCTGCTGCCCAGCCCGCTGCCCCGCGGCGGCCCCTTGGGGGTGACCTCCCAGCATGACAGCAAAATAAATAAGTGCCCGGGGACCTCACCAGCCCCAGGCCTGCAATAGCCACCTTCTAAAGTGTGTGTAAGAGAAAAGCCATTCTGGAAGGCAGACCCAACCGGGAGAGGGGCAGCTGGCACCCGTGTCACCCCAGTAGCCCAGGGGGTGGCGGGCAGAGCTGGGCAGGGGCAGGGCCGAGGAGCTCTCGTCCCAGGGCTTTAAGGCAGAGCAGGGTGAGCGGGTCGCAGCCCAGGGCCGGGCCAGCCTTTGGCACAATGAGGGGAGGGTGGCACAGTGGCCACGGGCAGGGCTGAGGACAGGGAGAGGAGGGGAGTGAGGGGTGGGGGGCGTGAAGCCCTTAGTCCTGGCTCCCACTCCGGGGCCCTTCGGACAGGAAGTAAGGGCAGAGGGCAGGACTGGGCCACCGCCTGACTTCTGTGCCCTCGGCCCTGTCCTTGAGCCGGCTCCTGGTGGTCAGCAGAGCATGTCCGTGTTGAAAGAGAGCTGGGCCTGTTGGACGGCAGGCAGGCCAGTCTCAGGGTGGCCCCTGGCACCCTGCTCTCGCCCACCCCAGGATGGGACGTGGTCTCTCCCACCCCCACCTCCTCCCTGGCTCTCCCCGTCTGGCAGCTGCTGTGTCTACAGCTCTTTTGCCCTGTCCCCACCTTGGCTCTATCCCTGAGGGCCCCCCAGGTTCGCACATGTTTAAAGGTCTGCAGTGTGTGTCCTTTGCCTGTGCCCGTGATTCCCATGTCTACTCTAGTCCTGTGTATCAGGCAGGTCTCTCTGTCCCCTTGAGCTAGGGGCAGCAGGAGTACCGGTGGCCACTCCCGTGGAGCCTCTGGCCAGCCTGGTGCCCTGCTCACCCGCTCCTCCTCGAAGCTGATGAGGCCCTCGTCCTCTGTGTCCAGGTCCTCAGGCTCGTCTGCCACAAGCGCCCGCAGCTCGGTGGGGGTGGGCCGTGGCCGGAACAGGCTGAGCAGGCGGCCCAGCGGGGACTGCAGGGCCGAAGGTGACTCCGTCTCCTGCTGCTCCAAGTTGTCACTCTGCTTCTTGGCAAAGTTCACAAATACCTGGCAGGCAGAGGGAGAGATGGGGCTGGGAGTCTGGGCGGTGGGTGGGGCAGGCAGAGGCCAGAGCCGGGCACTTACGTTGTCCAGCGTGGTCTGGCTGACCGAGTAATCCTCGATGCCCAGCACGCCCACCACCTGCTCCATCTTACTGAACACCTGGGCCAGCGAGATGTGCTCCGATTTCAGCTGGTACTGCACCTTGGTGTGATGCCGCTCCTGGGGGGGGGCGCAGAGGTCAGGAGGTCAGAGGCCGCTCAGGCAGTGCTCCCCCAACCCCAGGGTCCCCGCCCACCTTGAGCACGGCCTCTGGGAAGTTCCGGTTGAAGAACCGCACCACGTCCTTCACGTGCTGGCTGGTCTTGGTCCTCACCGTGATCATGTAGCCATCTCCAAACCTGCCGCAGAGGCCCATGGCCAGAGCCCCAGCCGCCCAGGGGAGCTGCCCGCCTGCCTCAGACCCCACAGCCCGCCCTCCACAGGGGCTCGCTCCGCTCACCGGTTCTTCAGATGCTGGATGCTGCCCAGACAGCGCAGGCGCCCATTCACCATGATGGCCAGCCGCGTGCACAGCGCCTCGCACTCCTCCATGCTGCAGACGGAGACACACAGGCTGGCACAGAGGGCGTGGCAGGGCAGGTGGGGGCGTGGCCGGGCGGAGGGGCGGGGCCCACACATACCTATGCGACGTTAGCACCACCGAGCGCCCGGTCTTGATAAGGTCGAGAATGAGGTTCCAGAGGAAGCGCCTGGCCTTGGGGTCCATGCCTGTGGTGGGCTCGTCCTGGGGATGGTGCAGGCTCAGAGGCCGCGCCGCACTCAGCCCGCCCAGCCCCACCGGCCACCTCCTGCCTGGGCTCACCAGGAAGATGAAGGCAGGGTACCCGATGAGGGCGATGGCGGTGGACAGCTTCCGCTTGTTGCCCCCGCTGTAGGTGCCAGCCGGCTTGTCGGCATACTTGGTCAGCTCCAGCTTGTCCAGGGCCCACTTCACCACCTGGCGGGAGAGCAGGAGTCAGGGGTCCCCCCTCCCTGCCGCCCCCACCCCGCCAGGGCGACCCTCACCCGGGCCTCATCCTTCCAGGGGATGCCGCGGAGCCGCGTGTACAGCTGCAGGTGTTCCCGGGCCGTGAGCTCGTCGAACAGGGCATCAAACTGCGGGCAGTAGCCCAGGCTCTGCTGCACCTGGAGCAGCTCCTTGAGGACACTGGGGACGCAGCACAGTCAGCACCAGGCTGCAGTCGCCCCGCCAGCCCGGGTGCGTGCCTGCCCAGGCCCACACGCCCTCACCTGTGCCCGTTGACGAAGGCCTCGCCCCCCGTCGTGCTCTCGTCACCCGTCAGCATCTTGAAGGTGCTGGTCTTGCCCGCGCCGTTGACACCAAGGAGGCCGAAGCACTCGCCAGGACGCACGCCCAGGCACAGGCGGTCCACAGCCAGGATGCTACCGATCTTCCGCGACTTATACACCTAGCAGGGGGGAGGGGCTGCCCAGTCAGAGGGGCAGCACACCCAGCACTGGTACACCTAGCCCTTAACCAGGCCCCCACATGGGGCTCCACCCCCACAGCCCAAGCCACGCCCCCACGACCACCCCCACACCCGAGCCACGCCCCACAGCCTTGAGCCACGCCCCCACCCTGTCTGCAGCCCCACCCTGTCTGGCCCTGGCCCACTTGCCCGAGGCCCACCTTGGTCAGGTTCTCAATCTTGACCATGTCGTTGTCGGCGTCCCCCCGCAGCACTCGCTGCCGCTCGCTGGCCACATCCACGTCGTCCTCCACGGGTTTGGTGGAAACCGGCATGCGCCTGGAGGGGGCGGGGCAAACAGTGTCGGGGCAGGCCAGGCGCCCCAGCACCAACACGTGCTCCCCCACTTGCGTGCCGGGCCCCCGCACTCACTGTGGCTGCCGCAGGAAGTTATACTGGCACATGATGGTGAGGAAGAAGCCCACGAAGCCCTCCACTGTCATGGCCACCAGCCCCCTGGTCACAATATCCCACTCGAATGGGGACTTCATCTTGTCAAACTGGCCTGTGGGGCAGCCAACTCAGCGCCTGTGCCTGCAGCCTTGGGAGTCCCATTTGCCCCCCACTCTTGGGACTTCCCGATCCAGAGACACATGCTGTCCTCCCCTCCACCCCAGGGTGCCAGCTTCCCCACTCCATACCTGACCCCAGGGCCCCAGCTCCCCCACCCCGCCCCCACTCCATACCTGACCCCAGGGCCCCAGCTCCCCCACCCCGCCCCCACCCCATACTTAACCCCAGGGCTTCAGCTGCCCCCCACCCTGGGTCCACCCCCTGGCTTCTCTGCCCGCCTGCCCTGTGCCCAGCTCCCAGGCCCCATGCCCACCCGCCGGCCTCACCGATCTTCGCGTAGTACTCGTTGATGTACTCGTTGTAGGCCATCTCCATGAGCCCGTGGCCCAGGTTGTAGTTGGGGAAAATGAGGAAGCAGCTTTTCAGGTAGCTGTTGACGACCTTCAGGTCCTGGAGGGTCACAGTGGTCACAGGCCCAGCCTCCGCCCCAGTGCTCGCCACGCCCCACCGCCCCTCACCCCACCAGCCGCACCTTGTCGTGTTCGAAGAGTTGCAGCAGGAAGGTGGCCACAGTAGCCGTGATGCCAATGAAGAGGTTGATGACGATGAGAAACACGTAGGCCGAGCTGGGGACCTCGAACCAGAAGGAGGCTGGGTACATGATGGGAGTGATGGACCACCTGCAGGCAGGCAGGCAGGCGGGTGGCGGTCACCAGGTGGCCTGGCCACGCCCTGCACCCACGCCCCCTGGCGACCCCCTTACCCGTACAGCAGGAAGAGGGAGAGCACGGCAGGGAAGTTGGTGGGTGACGTGTAGGCCGGCAGGTCGAACACAAACAGGATGATGACGCAGCAGGTTGCTGGGACCAGGTAGTTCAGCTACCAGAACAGGGGTGACTGGTGAGGGGCAGGGGTGAGGGGCCGGGGGGCAGGACAGGTGGGCCTGGCAGTGGACAGGGTGATGGGATGGCCAGGGGTCTGGGGGGCCAAGGGAAGCCCCCCCGTTAGCCATGCGGGAGGGGCGCACCATGTCCCACACATAGTTGGCCAGCCAGTAGATGACGGGGTTGCAGCCGCTGACGAACTGGAGGTGCTTGGCCTTGGTGGACTTCTCGGCCACCAGGAAGACCACGAAGCTGGCCGGCACGAAGGACATGGCCACGATGATGAAGATGGCGATGACCACGTCTGTGCCCTGCAGCCTGGGGGTGAGACAGCCCTCAGCCCTGTGCGGGCCCGGCCCCGTAGCGGCACCCCCGCCCCTGCCCCGCACCTACAGATAATCCAGGGAGAGGCTGGCACTCGTCTTGTTCATGGGGTGGTTGGTGACGGTGATGCCTGTGGTACAGAGAGGGCAGCCTCAGGGATCTGCTCCACGCCACGCCCCCCAGCCTGCCTCGCCCCAGCTCACCATAGGCCGCGGGGTGGCCCTTGCTTTTGGGCAGGTTGGCACGCAGGATGGCGTTGTTGAGACTGTTGAGGTAGGTGGGCATGCTGTGGTACCCCTTGTTGTTGTAGAAAACCTGGGGGGCACAGAGAGACGCCAAGAGCCCCGTCAGTCCCTGCAGACCTCAGGCAAGGACTGACCCTGGGGCACCTGGGGCCAGGTGGTGCTCACCTGCGCTGCCCGGCGCACGGCGATCTTCCGCACCATGGCTGGGGCCCGCGCGCCAAATGAGGCCGGGATGGACTTCTGGACGTTGCCGAAGGTGATGGCCCCATACCTGGACAGGCAGGTCGAGGGGTAGTGAGGCCAGCCGGGCAGTGGGTGGCTGCCCATCGCCCACAGCCGGCACCCTCCTCCAACCCAGCTCACCGGTGCAGCCGGAAGCGGTCGGAGGTGAACAGAAGGTACTCGGAGACGTTGTGGCCGGTGATGTCAGTCAGGATGTCCCCCGTGACCACGCGCATCTGGGGCGGGCGCCCGCCCACCCCGCTGGGGCAGGAGAAGCCCGTGCCCTGCGAGGAGCAGGTGCAGCGAACAGGCTCCCGCACCAGGCGCGGCAGGGAGGGCGCTGATGTCCAGTTCTCTGCGGGCACAGCGGGCAGTCAGCCAGGCCCGCTGCACCCCGCACCCCCAGGCAGCCCCAAGAGCCAGTACCTGGCCCGGAGTTGGGTGGCAGAGAGGTGTTCCAGGTCTGTGGAGCGTCCTCGTCCGGGGACACTGGGGAGTCGGATGGAGCGGGTGAGGGTGGGGGCGGCACGAAGTTGGACAGAGGCAGCCCCTGCGTGAAGGACTCCAGGCACATGCTGTCGAAGAACCGTGCGGCCAGCAGGCGTGACTCGCCGCTGCTCAGGTTCAGCGTGGAGCCCAGGGAGCCGTTGGCTGGAGACTTGAGCACACAGGTGGCGCCCACACCCGATGGCAGCCGGAACGTGCTCACGAGCTGCTGGGGGCTGGCGTCGGGCGAGAGCTGAACCCTGGGGGGACCCGCAGCGTGACTCCAGGTGCGGAGATGGGTGCCCACCCGCCCCAGCTCTCAAACCCGGTCCCTGCCCACCGCAGCTACCTGGTGGGCAGCCTCACCGGTACTCCCGGCGCTCCTCGTTGGCGTAGGGGATGAAGTTGCCACGGGGCTGGGTGTAGTTGTGGTACTGCGAGGGTGACAGGACCAGCGGGGGCAGGTCGCCTAGCAGGGTGTGTGGGGAAGCCTCAGCGAGTGCCAACGGCCTGCCCGCAGCCCCAGACCCAGGCCCCCTCTTCCCAACAGGCCCGAGTGGGGTGTCGGGGCCCCAGGCCAGGCCCAGATGTCATGCCCAGGTCCTGAGCTGGGAGGGCCCCCAAGTGCTCAGGAGCAGGGCAGAGCCACAGTCCCACTCGGGTGGGACACTCGTTCCCCCATGCTCCTGTGCCTGGCCCTACCGATCTCGGGGACTGAGAGTGCCACGGTCATGGCCACGCAGACGAAGAAGGCGGGGAGGAGGATCTGCGAGGATAGCGCCTTGGAGTTGCGGCGGGCACAGTGGAAGCGTTTCACCAAGAGCCCGTGGAACTGGCGCAGCTTTAGCCACCAACCCTCCAGCTTGCGGCTGCCCTGGCCAACTCGCGTGAGGGCCTCAGCCTCGGCCTCTGCACAGGGAGGCGGGGCTGAGTGGGCTGTCCACGCCACCGTCCAGGGACCCGACCCCACTACACCCGGATGCCCCCCACCTTGCAAGCTGACGTTGTCGGGGTCCTGCAGGTTGTTGAAGAGGGGACGGTAGTCGCCGTAGACGTCGGCATAGCCGGCTCCCTCGTCCCCACGAGCAGAGCCCACCGAGGACGTGGACTGCAGCGACGCCTGTGACTGGGCCAGCTCCGCACACCGGGCCAGGTTCCCGGCATGAGCCTCCCCCAGGGAGGCCAGGCCCTCCGCCTCAGGCAGCACGTCTTTCCTGGACTCCTTCACGTCTGCCGTGAAACGGGGGCGGCGAGGGGGCTCAGGACTGCCTGCCACCTGCAGGCCTGCCCCAGGCCTACCCACCGCCCAGACCTCGGCCCTAGGCTGACCCTGGGAGTCCCAGGCCCTTGCTCACACTCAGGACCCCTGGCCACTAGAGACAGGGGAGGAGGGAGCGGCCTGAGGCCTGAGCTTACGCCTGGTTGCGGGGGTGGTGAGGGGGAGAAGGGCTGCTCGGTGGCTCTGGGGCCTCTCACCTGCTTCGCTGTTCTCCAGCGACTGGTCCTCCTCTGACACCTTAAGGAACACCTCCTCCAGTGTGGTGTCCATCAGGCCAAAGCTGCTCAGGTGTAACGCGTCCAGACTGCATTCCAGGTGCTGTAAGAGGGCTGGGTGAGGCCGGCAGCACAGTGGGCCAGCAGGCGGGGTAAGCCCCGCCCCCGCCCCACTGGCCCCGCCCCCATCACAGCCCCACCCCTCGGCTGGCCCCGCCTTCACCACCAGCCCCGCCTCCTCCATCCTGCTACCCAGCCTCCTCCTCCCCCTCCTGGCGCCCCGCCGAGCTCCACCCTGCCTCCACACCTGGAAGAGGCGCTCAAAGGCCCCCTTCTTGGCGGCCTCACTGGGCAGGATGTAGGAGAGCTCGGTGCTTGTGTCTGAGACCAGCAGGCACGAGGCCACGTGCTTGCGGATGAACTGGGAAACCAGCGGCTCCGAACAGCTGCTCAGCTGGGCACGACCTGGGGGGCTGGACGTCAGCCCTGGCTCTAGGAGGGTAGGGAGATAAGGAGCTTCATTCAGGGGATAGGGGAGAGGGGCCCCCTGTGAGAACACAGCCTGGTCAAGATGGGGCCTGGGGACAGGGTGAACTAGGCCTGAACAAGCCTCCTGAGCCCGACGGGGCAGCGGTGAGGGCACCCTCTACCTCATGGGAACAGACTCCCAGGGCAACAGGCCCCGGGTCAGCTCAGGCGGCCTCAGCACAGACCTTGGGGTCCCCCTGGCTCGGCAGGACGCTTGACCAGTGTGAGGCGGTAGCCGTCCCCATAAGCACCCTTGAGGAACAGCGGGGAGCCGCAGCACTTGAGCTTCCCGTGGGAGATGATGGCGATGCGATCCCCAAGGAGGTCAGCCTCGTCCATGTGATGGGTGGACAGGAGGATGGTGCGGCCTAGGTGAGGCCACGATCAGCGTCACGGGGCGGGGCCGGGGGTGGGGGTGGGCCAGGCAAGGGCACCCACCCCCGCCCGGCATCCCACTCACCGGGCTTATACTTCAGGATGAGGTCCCAAATGGCGCGGCGTGCATAGGGATCCACACCAGCCGTGGGCTCATCAAGTATGATGGCGCGGGAGCCGCCCACGAAGGCAATGGCCACGGAGAGCTTGCGCTTCATGCCTCCGGACAGGGTCTGCACCAGCGAGTGGCGCTTGTTGGAGAGCTCCAGGTCTTCAATCATCCTGAGGGTCATAGGAAGACGTGGCACCAGGACTGTGGGAGGTCTCTCCTGCTGGCCCTGGGGCGGGCCCCTGCTCTGGGCCCGCCCCCGGACCCCGCCCCACCCCGCCCCAGGCCCCGGGGCCCCACCCCAGGCCCCTCCCCTGCCCCGGCCCCACCCCCTACACCCCCTATGCTTTGCCCATCCCACCCACTTGTCCATCTCCTTCCGGATCTCCCCCTGAGCCATGCTCTTGAGCCGTGAGTAGAACCAGAGGTGCTCTTCCACCGTGAGCCGGTCGAAGAGCACGTTGTGCTGTGGACACATGCCCAGGTTCTTGCGGATCTCATCCATCTCTGTGCGGATGTCGTGTCCGTAGATGGTAGCTGAACCCGACGTGGGCGGGAACAGGCCAGTGAGGATAGACCTGGGTGGTGGACAGGCAGGGTCACAATCCCCACCTCCTGCAGGAAGACCACCCTGCCGCCCACTGGGTCAGGGCCCCCAGGTCCAGCCTGATACTTACATGGTGGTGGTCTTGCCGGCTCCGTTGTGACCCAGGAAGGACACCACCTGGTTCTCGTAGAGGTTCAGGCTCAGCTTGTTCAAGGCCAGCTTCTTGTCGTTCTTGTAGACCTTGGTGAGCTTGTCCACGCAGACCACCAGCGGCAGGTGGGTGGGCTCCTCCTCCATGCCACGAGTCTCCTCTGTACCGGGGCCACAGGTCAGCGCTAAGTCCGCCCCAGGTGCACAAAACCCAACGACCACCCCAGCCACCGCCCTGGTGCCTGCCTCACCCAAGCGCCGGCTCTCCATGGCACAGGCCTGGTCCTCCTCCATGACGCTGAGGCGTGGGGCACGAGCCCACGGCCAGCTCCACTCCCACGCCTCTGTCCGCCCACTGCCCAGCCAGTAGGACTTCTGCAGCGGGAAGTACCAGGGCCGGGGCAGCCCATACATGCCTGCAGGTTGGGGAAAGGCGGGGCGGATTACCCAGGGCCTGGGTAACTAGCCATGGGCCAGCCCCCAGAGAGCTGCAGCCCACCCCCATCCCCACGCCCAGAAGGGCTTGCCGGTACCTGGATGCACAGCCTCGATGTACCACGTGAGCACGCCGTACACCACAGCATCTACCATCAGCATGGTGACAGCCAGGAGCAGGTTGAAGTCGTCCCCTTCGACGGGCGACTGGCTGAACGTGTGCCACTGTATGCCCACGCCGGCCACCTCGTACAGGGCAAAGTACTTGGAGCCCAGGCCAAAGGCTGTCGTGGACATCAGGGACTGAGGGGACAGCGGTGTCAGAGCAGTGGATGGAGGCTGGCGCCCCTCCCACCCTGCCCACCCACGACCCTTACCGCGATGCACTTCTCGAAGGCAGTAATCTTATCATGGGCCACCTCCTCGCGGATCGCCACATACATGTAAGGCACATAGCTCAGGAAGTAGATGATGCCACCACAGGCCGAGGCCAACTTGGCCTTGGAGTACAGCACGGACACCAGGAAGCTGGGGCAGGCAGGGTGACAGGCCATCGGCCACACTGACCCTGGCACTAGGCTCCCCCTGCTGGGGCATCTTCTGGGTGAATGTGAGGGACCGTCCCTCCCAGCTCACCAGGCACATGGTGCTCACCAGAACATGATGGTGGCCACGGCGTAGACGGCCAGAAAGAGCCAGATGATGAGCACGTGGCTGTGCATGAGGACCTGGCCGTACTTGAGGATGGCGGTGAGCGCCGTCACCGAGATGGACAGCTGCACGAAGCCCGTGATGAACCAGGCCACCCAGTGCACAGCATTGTCCAGGCCCATCGTCTTCATCACCTGCGGCCAGGCGGGCAGTGTCGGGGGGCCTTGGCGCAGGGGCTGGGGAAGGAGGGCTGCCCGGGGCTGCCCGCCACCCCCACTCCACCCCTCCCACCACCCCCACCTCTTTCAGCCGGTGCTCCTTCTCTGCCACAATGTGCTGGATGGTCATGGCCACCGAGTACACCCAGGAAATCACCATGCAGAGCGGCATCATGTGCTCGATGACAAACAGGAAGCTGGGGTGAGAGCAGGGGCATGAGGGATGTGCTGGGCCCGCGCCTGCCCCCCGACCCGACCCGGGGCGCCCCGAACTCACTCGTCCCGCGTGTAGCAGGGGTAGGGGAACATCTGCACGTAGCTGCCCGGCTCCACCACATCGTGCCCCACAAAGGTGTTGATGATGGCGCGCTCCATCATATCTGCGGGCGGGGATGGGCGGCGTCAACCGGCAGCAGGGGCGCAGGCCCCGCCCCTCGCAGCGCCAGGGGCGGCCCTCACCCTGGATCCAGACGAAGCCATACAGGAAATAGAAGCGGCCTCCGGTGTTGGGCCCCGGCCGCCAGTAGGCCCGGCGGATCTCGTTGGTCTTCTCGGTGAAGCTGGAGTTCTGGCGAATCTTGTAGTGCACATGGGGCGGCAAGGAGCCGTCCTTGCGTGTCTGGAAGATGACGCCTGGGACAGGACGAGGAGCGGGGTGGGGATGTGCAGGGGGCAAGCGGGAGGACAGGGACTTGTAGACAGCAGGTGGGACAGGCGCTGGGGGAGGTGGAGCTAAGGAGGAAGGGGCGTGGCCATGGGCGGGGCTGCGAGGGGTGCGTAAAGGATAACGGGTGGGGCTGGGCTGCAGAGGGACAGGAGGAGAGGCTGGGACCCGGGCTCACTGGCGAACACTGTGACATTGTCCTGGTAGGCCTGGTTGAGGGTGTAGTTGACGATGCTCTCCTCGTCCGGGAAGCCCTTGAAGATGTCCACGCTCACCTGGGGGGAGGGACATCATTGGAGCCGGGCCTTGGGCACCCGCAGAGCCCCGGCGGCTGGCGCACCCCACCTTGGACATGAACTGGATCCAGCCGCAGGCTGCGTTGTCGATGGTGTCCAGCTGCTGCAGGAGGACGGAGCCATTAGGTAGTGAGAAGTTGTCCTGGCGCAGGGCAGGCGGCAGCTCCTCCAGGGACATGTTCAGCTTCTCGGGGTGCAGCCGCAGCTCCGCCACGTACTGGGGGCAGAAGGTCGGCTCGAACCACGGCCTACCACCTGGGACAGAGTGGACTCCCCACCCGCCCCCAGCCCCCCACCCCAGCCCGCCCCCAGCACCTGCTGCAGCCATAGCAGATGCTGCTGCAGCCGGCCCTGCTCCAGGAAGCTCCGGATCTCGGTGGAGATGTTGAGCCAGACCTGGGCATAGTGGGTCACGTTGCCTACAAAGGCAAAGGTCTCGTTGGCCTGCAGAGGGTGAGGGCATGGGGCATGGGGCTCACGCAAGCACCCCAACCAGCGAGGAGGTGCTCCACTCCCTCGCTTCCCCAACGGTGGGCGTGAGCCACTGGCCGGTCCCTGCCAACAACCACCCTTGTGCTGGCCCAAAAGCTCCAAGCCCTTCCTGGCCCCGCCTTCCCTCAGGGCCCCCTGAAACTAGCCCTGGCCCCCTCCCAGGGCAGTGTGATTGCAGTTCCCCTGCTTCACCAGCTGTGCCCTCCCCATGCCCTTCTCAGACCCCTTCTCCAAGTGTCCTTTGAGCAGTCCTGACCCTTGACCCTCATCTCTCTGCACACTCAACCTAGGGACCCCCTCCACAGTCTCTCCCCTCGCTGGGCCATTTCCAGCCCTGGTTTCTACTTGTTCCAGACAGAACCTCTCCCCTGGGATGGCCATGGACACCCTGCCCTTGGCCAACCCCAAACCATCCAGCTGCCCAGCCTCCATCCCGCCCACTGGACACTGCTCTGGAAGGCTTCTGCATGGGCTTCTCCTCTGTCCTCACCAGCTGACTGGCCGTGGCCACAACCAGCCAGGCCAGGGCCCTGGGCCACACTAGCAGTTGGTGCATCCCCACTGCAGCCCCCACGTGTTGCTGCACCTTGAACCCACACACGGGTCCCTCGGAGCCATGTTGGAGCTCCAGGGCCAGGGCAGCGCCCTCCTATGCCAGTTCTACCGACCCTCCTCTGCTCCAGGCTCTCCCCCTGCAGAACGCTCCTCCCACATCCTCCAGCTCAGGCGCAAAGGACAGGTGCAGCGCACTCACGCACCTTGAGGATGACGCGGTCCGCCTCGGAGCCCGCCGGCGCATACAGGATCTTAGGGTTGCTGGTCATGAGGTGCACGAGAAGGCCCAGGTTCCGCTGCTCCTTGCTCGTGAAGCCCAGGGAGCTCATGTTGCCTCGCCGCAGCGCCTCTGGCTCAATGGTGCTGGGTGGGGGCGGGCCGTGAGGGAGAGGGCGGGACTTTCCGCGGTGGGCGTGGTGTGGGGGCGGGGCCTCAAGGGTGGAAGCGCGGCTTCCGGAGCAGGCGGGCGGGTCGTGGGGCTGGACTTCAGAGTGCCTGCCCGCCAGGCCTCGGGGTCAGGCCCCGCCCCACCTGCCTCGTTCCCTCCCACCAGCTTCCCTGCCTGCCACCTACCGGTTGTTGCCACACAGGATGGGTTGCAGGGCGGCCCAGAGTTGTACAAAGGCCGAACACTGGCTCTGCAGCACGTCTGAGGAGGCCGGGGTCGCAGCAGACGAGGCACCTTCCTCCACGGTGGTATTGGAGCCCATGCCCACGCCGGCCCCCGTGCCGTTGGCCGTCCCGCCAGGGCTGCTAGCTGGGGACCCAGGAGCCCGGCCGGCGCAGGCGCCCTGGGGCAGCAGCAGGGCCAGGGCCGAGAGGACGTCCACGTCCTGCAGAACTTTCTGTGCGTCCAGCAGGTCCTCCAGCAGCGCCTGCAGCCGCCATGGGGGTGGAGGCTGCTGCTGCCGGACTGAGCCGTTAGGGGCATCCAGGCCCAGCTGAGGGGAAATGGGGCATGTGGGGAAGCAGGCTCAGGGGAGAGGATGGGCTGGGGCTGATCTACAGGCCTGTGGCTGAGGTCAGGGTGAAACAGGGAGGACACAGCAAAGGCACACAGCTGGGGAGGACTGGGGCTGAGAGTCTGCAGCCTGGGGAAAGGGCACACAGACCAGGGTGAAGACGTGGGGTGGGGGCGCGCGGCATGGCATTGCTGGGGGGTGCAGGACACCCAACCCCAGGCACAGTGCATGCACAGAGGCGGCCCCTAGGAGCGCTGGCACCTCCTGCAGCCACAGCGGGCCAGCGGGCAGACAGGACCTCCTTACCTGCTGGGTGATCTTGGCCACGTCCAGCTGGTCCCGGAGCTCAGCAGCCAGCCCAGAGAAGCGCTGGGCACGGGCTTCCGCCTGCCCACTGCAGACAGCATCCTGGTAGCCCTGCAGTGCTGGCTGCTGACCCTGGGGCACAGTCAGGATCCGGCCCAGGTCTCTGGAGCCTTCTGCACATGTGAGCTGCTCCAGAAGGGTGGGGGTGAACAGCAGCTCCTGGGGGAGGGGGTGGGATACAGGGGAAGGCTGAAAAGGAGCCCCAACCAAGAGGCACCCAAGGCCTCAGCTGCCCTACCCACTGTGCCAAGTCTGAGACTGCCCAGGGTCTGTAGTGGGGAAGCAGGGGGGCAGACACACACCATCATCCTGCCCTCCCCCTCCTCATGCCAGCCACAAACTCCTGGGACCCTCCCTCCCCCCAGAGGAGCTCAAAATGATCCAGGGGACCCTTTCTGCACCCACCAGGCAGAAATATCCACCCAGAGGCAGGCAGGCAGCAGCCCCCCATCCCAGTAACAGTCCTCTCACCTCCAATCGGAATAGGGAGCTGGTACCCAGGTGGCCCCAGGGCTCCCGACCACTGGGGAGGCCTGAGTCCACATCCAGGGCAGGCGAAGGGCCAAAGAGCAGGTGAGAGACCTGGGGCGTGAGGGGGCCACGGCTCAGGCTGGGGGGTTCCCAACCGGGCCCCCAGGGCTGCCTCAGGGCGCTGCATGCTTCCCCTTCCCACAACCGGGGGAGCACGGAGCAGCGTGGGCAGGGCTGGACCAGCCTCACCTCAGGCAGGTCCACCTGAGCAGCCAGGAGAGCCCGGGCCGTGCTGTTAGGCAGCGACAGGTTCTGAGTCAGGAAACGCCATAGCTCCCTCGGGTCCCTGGCCACCGAGTCCAGAGAGAAGGAGGACACTAGACAAGCAGAAGGACAGGGCTGAGGGCCAGCCCTGAACAGGCTCGGAGACCAGCGCCTGGGCACTAGGGCTCAGCCACTATGGCGGGCAGCTCGGCCAGGCCCACAAGCGTGTGCCCTGGGAGTTCAGAGCAGCAGTGCATGCATGCCCAGCCCATGACAGGACGTCACCACGTGGGGGTGCAAACCCAGCTGATGCCAGCAGAGCTCAGGCCTCGTACCCGCACCCTCCGTCACCCAGGGACTGCCCCGCCCGCCCAGAACGCACCTGTGGGTCTGTCCATGTGGCTGTCCCTGGGGCTGGGGCCCGAGCTGAGAGCGTCCAGGTGCTGGTGTAAGGCCTCAAGCCCCGAGCCCAGGCTTGGCCGCTCCGGGTCGAACAGGTTGCCCTCCTCCACCACACGGTTGAGGCGCTCCAGCAGCTGGGTGACCCTGCACCACCATGGGATGTCACATGCTGGCCCCCGGGCCTGGGAGGACTGGGAGAGGGGCTCCCCGGGGACGGGGCACTCACGTGGAGTTGGCGTACTGCAGGAAGCCGAACTCGTCTCGCTGGCCATCTGGGCACAGCGACTGCATGACCGGCAGGATGCCGGCAGAGGTGAGGGGCGCTGCCGTGTAGAAGGCTGGTGGGGACAGGGCGGGTGAGAGGGCCCGAGGAGGGAGGGGCGGAAGGAGGGGAGAGATGGGGAGGAAGACAGAGGCCGAGAAGAGAAATTCAGAGAAAGTCAGGAAGGAAAAGCGGTGTCAGGCAGCAGACAGGGAACAGAGGGCCGAGTGTGCTAGTGCAAATGACCCCAGCAGGTCAGAGGTCAAAGGGCATCTCACCATTCCCTTCCTACGGCTCTCAGAGCATCCCTCTTCCCTCAGCCAGCCAAGACCAAAATGCCCTGACACCCCTCCCCCAAGAACGCAGGGGTGTCCTGGTCCACAGTGCCCAGGGGGGCATACTGGGTCCCCTGCAGCGACCTCTGACCTCTCTGGCCAGCTGGTTAGCACAGTGAATGCAGGAGCCCAACAGGGTCCGAGGGGAGAACAGCCCGGTGCCCCGGCCCCAGCCCTGGCCCCGGAGCCCCGGCCCTGCAAGGCAGGCCCGGGTGACCTCACAGAGAGGGGGGCACCCTGGGAGCTTGGCCCAGAGCAGCTGTGGCCCCAGTGGCCAGGCCCGTCACTCCCACCACCCACTGTCCCCTCCCGAGAGCCAGCTGTCTCTGACAGCGGGCAGGGGCTCTGCGGGACCCAGCAGGGCTGGGAAAGGCTGTTAATGCAAGCGGGGGCGGGGAGGGGTGCTCAAGCCACACCAGGAGGCCCCCCAGGGCCACGCTGCGGCTGCGTCTGGGCCAGCAAGGCGGCGGCCGCTCACTTACAGACTGCATGCGGGCGGCAGAGGAGGACAAGAGACCATGCAGGGGAGGGGCAAAACAGAACAGAGGAGAACAGTGAGGAACCGGGCCTCAGTCACTGTGGCCACCACGGCCAGCCGCCACGGCTGCCACGACCTCCAGCCTGACCAGGAGGCGTGGCAAGGAACCACGCAGGGGAGCGGGAACACGGACTGCGGGGCGGGCTGTGGGAGCTGGGATACACGCGTGTGGTCACGTGCACACACGACATGCACGCGCGACGCGGTGAGGGCTGCCTGCCCCGCCTCACCCACCCACCCACCCACCCCGGTGTGCCCTGGGCCCACCCACCCCCGAGGACCCTTACCTTCCTTCACAGAGATGGTCGGTTTCTTCTGCCGCAGCCCCAGCAGGATGAAGAAGAGGACCAGAGGGATGAAGATCTCGAAAGCTAAGACCCACTGCAAAGGGTGGGGGGGTGAGGCCACGGTCTCTGCCGTGCCACTGGCCCAGGGCTGGATGGGACAGACCCAAACCCGCCTCTCCCTGCCAGGCGGACCCACAGACGCCCTCCTGCAGGGCTGCCCAGCCCCTGTGTGCTCCCCCAGGGGCCACAGAAGGTGGACCCAGGCCCTTCCTCCAAGGCCCTTTTGCAAGGGCAAGGAAACAAGTGTTCAGCTCAAGTGAGCGTCCGGCCTCCCACCCCCACAGCCCAGGTCCCACTGCCACACTGCGGGCCGGCAGGGACACATCGGCCAGCTGCTGGTCCTCTCTGGCCTGCGTGCGTGCCCAGCTCACCCTCTCCCCGCCGCAGGGCCTAGGGAACAAGGGCTGGCTCGGGGGAGGCCCGGCTCTAGCCCAGGGCCCTGAGCCTCTGGGAAGACCTACCTGGAGGGGTCTGACAGCTCCCAGTTCCCATTCCTCCAGGCCCAGGGGCCCACTCCTGCCCTAGGGGCCCCGCTCCTGCCCTGGCCCCGCCCTCACCCCAGCTAGCCCCACCCACCCCAGCAACAGTTCCTGCAATGCCAGGTGGGGACCTGCTCTGTGTGGGAAGGACGGCGGGGGAACCTGGGCCCAGGCTTCCTCTGCCTCACCTGGACCACGGAAGGACGGGGCTGTTCTCGCCCTAACCTCTCCTAGCTTGGGGAGTGGCAGGCGAGGAGGACTGAGGGCGCACCCCAACCCCCACCCCCACCCCCACCCCAGACAGACGTCAGAGCTCCCATCCCAGCCGCACTCTGGCCCGGGGCTCGCACCGGCTCCCCTGGGCGGGGCAGCTGCTGCTGTGTTTACTGTGCATGGACAACAGGGCTCTGTGGTCTGCAACACCCCACTGTGTCCATGCCCCACACCCGCCCCAGCCCGTGCCAGCCTCCACCCCCTCCCTGAGCCAGAGTCCAGCCCTGGGCTGGCCCAGGAGGTGTCACAGGCACCCAGAGGGCTGGGGACCAGGGCATGCCACACACATGCATGCCACAGGGCGAGGGTGGCTGCATGCAAACAGCGACCCGGGAGACCGGGGTCACGGCCGTGGTGCCAGCCTCGCCCACATCCGCCCTGCCACTGGGCACCTCCACCGCGTAACTGCAGCAACAGGCCTCACTGCCTCCTCATCGCTATAGCAACGGCTGCACATGAGCTGCTGGGAGGAGGAGAGAGGCCTGCTGGGCAGGCGGGCGGGCGGCCAGAGGGGCATCTGGTTACAGGCAGGCAGCACAGGTTCAGCCCCACCTGGGTGTCCCACCGAGGGGCCTGCGAGCGCCCTGTCCCTTGAGACCAGCCCAATGTGTCATGTTGTGTTCCTGGGATCTGGGGGCCCACCCTGGGCCTGAGCACCCTCCTGCTGTGTCAAGGGCAGAACAGGTGACACCTGAGGATGGAGTTGCCTCCCACCCTGGTGACTGGGTGACAGTAATCCAGTCCCTTCCCCAGGAGCAGCCAGTGGCCCCAGAGTAGACCCATGCCCAGCTGACTAAGACGAATAAGCCACACCCACAGGTGGAGAAACCGAGGCACAGAGCTTGGGGAGAAGGAGCAGGCAGGCACAGGGACCCGTGGTTCCTATACTCCAGACCCAGCTCCCCACAGGGTGCACCCCCCACCCCCACCCCAGCCACAGCAAGGTGCACAGGACACAGGGCAAGCCCTCTGGCGGCCAAGCAGCGGCGTCCAACTCTGAAGCCCAGGACCCTCCCAGGAAAGTGAGGGTCCAGCAGGACTGTGCCCAGCCCCACAGGACCAGCCAGCAAGACCTCAGTGCCCCTGAGGAAGAAGTTCCAGTGCATTGTGGCCTACCCAGACCCTGGGACCACCAGGGGGCAGGGGCACAGGAAGGTCTGGGAGAGGCCCAATCTAGCAGGTGGGGGACACTCCTGGGTGTAGGACAGGGGGCACCTCCCACCTGCTTGCTAGGTGCCGTGCAAGTCACTGCTCCCTCCCCTGAGCCTTGGGGACCCCAGGGGATGCAGGGGCCATCATTCCAGCATCTGCTCCTAACCACTGGGGTCCCTTCCAGCCAAGAACCTCAGGGCTGATACTAATGCACACCCACATCCCAATCCCCCCTCTTCCCCTGAGCCCTACCCTGCTGCCCCCTGTGACCCAAAACCTGAGGTGGAAGCAGCAGCAGCCAAGGCTGCCTGAGGCTGCAGGCCTGACCCAGCGCCAGCCAGCCCCGGGCGCCCTGGGCAGGGAGTGGACCCATCCCTGGCTCCTCGCCAGGGCCAGGTGCCCAGGGAGCTCCTGCCAGGCCGTGGTGATGACAGTCACCCTGTCCTGTCCGCAGCCCCAGCTTCCTTATTGTGCACTTCAAAGCCCCTCTGGAGGAGGCACCCAAGGGGTTCCAGGACCAGGTGGGACAGCAGCCTCAGGGCCCCAGGTGGGCAAGAGGATATGCCTCCTCCTCAGGCCCCCACTCGGGACCCCAGCCTGCTCTGGGCCCCATCCTGGAAAATCCCCAGGGCCCCTTGAGAAACCCAAGATGCCCTGGCCTCTGATGTGTGTGCTGCTGACCTTCTGGGGCAGGAGCACCTGGGGCAGGAGTACCTGGGGCAGGAGCACCTGGGGCCGGCATGACGACATGCACACTGCCCAGCCCTGCTCCTCACCGAGGCTTCTGTCGGTGACAGCGGCTGTGCCCCACGCGCGCAGGCCCCTGGCTGCCCCAGGCGCAGGGCAGAGGACTGGAGCGCCTGATGGTCACAAACAACGTGACTGGCCCCCGGAGGAGGCTGTGTCAGCGGGACCAGAGCGTGGATCAGCCTCGGGGAGGACTGCCCCAGAGGACAAAAGGGTGCAGGACTCGGGCTGGCTGAAACTGGCCAGGCAAGGACATTCCCAGTGGCAAAAAAGCAATGATAACCATGGCTAGTGGACATGGGCGGGGTGCTGCCCAAGGGCAGAAGGGTGGTGCAGGGCGAGAAGGGACAGGGTCCCTGCGGGGGCTCCAGGAGGGCTGGGCCCAGAGGCCACAGAGCCTCTGAGCTGGATCAAGTCCCCCAGGCCACCCCTGTCCTGGGAACCAGGGCCTCCCTCGACCCCACGGTCCCCAGGAACACCTGCCCCCCCACCTTTAAAGCTGGCCCTGAAGAGCCGCGCTGCGGAGGGCGCCCGTGACTCAGCCGAGCACCGCGAGTGTCAGCGGGCAAGGCGGGCGGGCTGGGCACGGCCGAGCCCCCTCCCCGGGGGCGGGAGAACGGGCAGGAACGGGCGGGGCCCCGCTGGGAGGGGGCTCCGGCCCGCCGGCCCGCCCGCGCCGCCCCCCGCGCCCGCCTGGGGTCTGCGCGCGCCCGGCCCGGCCCGCCGCACGTGCGCGCGGGGAGCGCGCCGCTAGTCCCGGTGCGCGCGGCCTCGGCGGCCGGCAGGCCCGCGGCGCGGGGTCGCTCACCGGGCTCCGGCGCTTCAGCGTCACGTTCTTCCAGAGCAGCAGCTGCAGCTGGTGCAGGAAGCCCATGGCGGGGCCGCGCTCCGGCCGCCTCCGCGCCGCGGCCCGGTCCTCTGCGCGCCCCGCCAGCCCTGCCGCCTGCCGCGCCGCTCGGCATCGCCCGCGCGGGGGCGGGGTCTCGGCGCCCGGGACCGGCTGCACGCTGGCTCCGCCCCGGCGGCCGCGGCGACAGCCCCTCGCGCCCGCCCCCCGCCCGCACCGCCCGCGCTTAAAGGCGCTGCGCCGCGTCCGCCGCGCCGCCTCCTGCCCCGGAACCCCGCCCGGGGCCCCGCCCGCTCCACCGGGCGGATCCTGGAGCTCTACCCGACCGGGGGAGGCTTCCTGCTCGCCCCCTTGTCGCCGGGCTTTAAGAGTGACGTGCCCAAGAGCCCACATCCCAACGCAGACCCCTGCCTCACCCCTTCCAGGGCGCTCTTCTCCCAGGGTCACCAGGCCTGGGCGCAACCCTCCCCCCTCCCCGTCGGACCCTCCTGCAGGGGCGCCCGCAGGTGGTGACTGGCCCCGAGGTCGCCCTGCGGGAATGCGGGGGGCGGTGCGGACCCCACCAGGTCACCACCTCCGCCCGCCTCCCTCGCAGCAGTGCTGGAGGCAGGAATTGCATCCGGACAGGAGAGCCAGGTCCCAGTCCCTGCGGGCTGCAGGGGCAGCCGCCACATTTGGGTTAGGGAGATCCCACCTGTGCAGGGCGGCCACTGCCCTCAAGGCTCAAAGTCAACATTCCGCCCCTTAAGGGCGGGTGGGGCTGGTGAGAGGGGCTGCAGGTGAGCTGTCCCACATCAGTAAGAGTTTCCTGTGCCCCTTGTGAATGACCTACTTGGTGACCAACTGGCAGGTTGGACCTGGCTGGGCCCCGCCCGGGCTGCCGCTCCCTAGGGGTCAGGAGGAAAGGAAGGGACCTGCTGCCCTCCCCCCCCCCCCCCCCCCCCCCCCCCCCCCCCCCCCCCCCCCCCCCCGCCCCCAGCGAACTGCCCCCTGCAGGCAGGGGCAGGCAGAGTGTTTGGGGACCCTGCCCTTTTGTGAGTGGCTCATTTCCCCCCCATATCCAAGAGCGAGTCTGGGCTCTGTACAGGGAATTTGGGGTCCAGCGAATTCCGCAGAGCTGGTTTGGTGTCTGCTAGAACCAGGCCGCTGCTGGACAGAGGGGAGGTTGCAGGGTCGATTCCGAGGCGGCCAGCAGAGGGCAGCAGAGGGGAGGCCTGGCGGGCACTGACAGGCGGCCAGGTGGGTGGCTCTGACCTCCTCCCCAGCCTGTCTCCCCCTTGCAAGTGGAAGCGGTGGGCCCTGTGATGTCCAGTGTCTGCGGTGCACACAGAGGCTGCACTTCAAACTGAACGGCAGACCTCGGGGCCGCAGCTCCCCGCTTCTAGCTTTCTCTTTGAAGTGGGAGGAAGGGAGGTCTGGGCAGGTAGGCAGGGCACAGTCTTCCACCCACCCTGCTGCCTGAGGACACTGCCTTCTTGCAGGTCAGCACGTGGGGTCTAGATCAGGGCGGGAGGTCACTGGCAGGCCTTTCCCACAAGCCACTGCCAATGGAGAGGGCCGCTTCCTGCCTCCGCCTGCTGGCCACCCCCACCGAGTGCAGAGACAAGGCCCTGTCACATGGGCTCGGCCTATTGGGGCCCCTGTCAGCACCCCCAGAGGCTCACCACCAGCCTCTCTTCTTGCCCCACCAGCCACGGACCACGAGGGATCCCCCCAGCAGCAGCAGCAGCACCCTTGCTGGCCACACTGTCACGAGTCACCCGTCAGAGGGAGCCCCACACCACAAAGTAGACCTGGCCTGGGAATGAAACCCCAGACCCTTCACGATGGGGCACCTTAGACTCCGGAGCCGGGTTCCTAAGCTTGTGGCCTGCTGTCCGTGCACTTGGCCCTCTGAGGGTCAGGAAAGGCTCTCTGATGCGGTGCTACTTAGTGGGGGCTGAAGGAACGAGTGTGGGGGAGTGAGCAGAGTGGAGTGGGGGAGGGTGTTTGGGGCAGAGGGAGTGCAAGGCCTTGAGGTGGAGCCGGCGGATTCCGTCAGGACAAGGAGGCCTGTGTGGCCAGGATGGCAGGGGGCAGATATGTGGAGCCCTGTGCCTCGCAGACTGGACACGTGCCCCTCTCGTCCTTAGTAATTTTATTGGTCGAGGGCCCCTCCCATGTGAACTGTAAGCTGCAGAAAGCCCAGAACCACCCGGCCCACTTAGCACCATGCCCAGCCCACACAGGTCTGCACCCTGGGGCTCCAGGAAGGTGGGCGGGCGGCAAGGTCACCGTGCCTGTGTGTTCTGGGCCAGGGAACACTGGGTACAGAAGAGGCTTGGGGGGCCCCGATTTTGCCCCCAAAACCACAAGGTGGTGTGTATCCAGCCCCAAGGGCCCTGCCCCCAGCCTGTCTCAGACCCACGTCCCCACGTTCCCCACGTCAAAGGCACAACCTTGAACCACCCAAGATCAGTCCTTAGCAGCCTCTCATCTTCAACTGGCCTCAGCAACATGCACCCCCATTAACACCCTCCCTGTTCTCACCTTCACCCCCAAATGCCTGCTGCAATGCCCCCCAGCCTCCTCCTCCAGGCAGCCTGCCCAGACCCGCCCTCTCCTCCCTCTTCCTTGCTCCCTGGCGTCCGACCCCAGCGTCCACCTGTGGCTCCGGATGGCCGGTGGTTTGATGTCGACACCCAGCGGTCCGCCACAGAGCACACTCCCAGCCATCGTGCCCGCCTCCTCCACCTGCGGAGCTCAGGCCTGGAACCAGCCCTGGAGGTCCTGGTAGACCTGGTCCCGGGGCAGGTGTGGGTAGCGGACACAGATGGCGCAGAAGCGCTCCCGCCAGTCGTCTAAGAGCCGCACGCGGAGCCGCTGTCGCCAGGCGAAGTAGCGCCGATACTGGCTCTCGTTCAGGCCAGCGAGGAAGGCAGCCAGCTCCCGGGCAGAGCCGAAGTCGTCCACGTGCACGAAGGCGTCCGGCGGAGCAAAGGCCTCGTAGGTGGCCCTTGGGGGCCCCAGCACCACCGGCAGGGTGCCGGCCGCCAGCGCGTTGTGCCAGAACTTCTCCGTGATGTAGTCTCGGTGCTGCGAGTTCTCGAAGGCCAGGTAGAAGAGGTACCGGGCCACGGTGGGCCGCAGGCACTTGGCGCACAGGGGCCGCCGGTTGGCACGGCCGAACACGTCCACCTGCAGGTGAGGCGCCAGCTGCTGGTACAGCTGCACACGCCGCTGCTGCGTCTGGTAGTTGCTGATCACCCAGGCGGCCACCCCATTCTTGGCCGGCAGAGGCGGCACGGGCCCCTCGCGGGGCTCCAGGCGGCCGTAGGGCACAAAGATGTCGGAGTCGCGCCGGTAGCTGAGCACCCAGTTGAAGATGCCCCGGAGGCGGCCGAGGCCGTGAGTGTGGCTGGGCGACTCCATGGAGGCCCACACCCAGGGCTGCCCGTGTGGCCGCTCCGCCAGGGGCAGGTGGGCCCGCCGGGTCTGCAGCTCGCGGTGGTGGAAGACCACGGCGTCCGCGCTGGCCAGCAGGCTGCGGTCGGTGCTCAGGCGACAGCGGGCCACGCCGTAGCTGCTGCAGGTGTTGCTGGGCAGCTCTGGGGGCTGGCTGGCAAAGGGCCAGTGCCAGACGAGGATGGTAAGCGTGGGCTGGGGCACCGGGACCCCCCCAGGGGCCCAGCGGAGTAGCCACAGCAGCCACAGGGCCGTGAGCAGGGCCACCCCGGCCAGGCCGCCCAGGGCTGGGAGCTTCTGGGTGGAGCCACGCCCTACACAGGACACAGGAAGACGGGCTGTCTCCCGGGGCTCACCCATGGCCTGTCCCCCCAGCCCGAGCCCCCCGGAAACCAGGCACTCACCGGCGTTATTCATGGACAGCTCCCACAACGAGTCAGTCCCCAGGAAACCTAAGGAGCTCAAATCTCGGCAGCCCCCAGGCGGAGGCGCCCTGTAAATCACAGCTGCACGCTGCGCAGGGCCCCACCTGGATGGAAGCAGCTTCTTTCATCTGCCCAGGATGAGGGAAACCGGGGCATCTTCCCGCCCCGCCCCGCCCCTGCCCCCGCCCTGGGGGCGACCTTGGGCATGAACCAGCACCCTCGCCCCGCCTCCCCTCGACTCCTCTGGCTGCTGGGGGGAGGCGGTGACAGGAGGGGCGCCAAGCGGAGCCCACCTGCACGTCCCCCACCCCTGCTGGCCCCTGGGCAGGCACAGGAGGCCGGAGGGGGCGAGGGTCCACTGGGCCTCAGGGAAGGGGGAGCCGTCCTGGCGGGAGGCAGCCCCTCCCCAGCGGGGCTCCGGGACACGGAGGACCCAGACCGCGCCAGCCGCGCTCCCTCCGAGCTGCAGGCCAGCGCCACCCTCCAGCCCTCGCTGTGGCGTCACCCACTTCCCCTGCTCCCTGCCTGCCAGTGCCGCCACGGGTCCCCAGCCCCTCGTGCTGCAGACGTGCTGGGCCCAGCTCCTGGCCGGGAGGCTGAGGCGTCTCCCATTGCTTCTAACTGGGCCAGCCCACCCCACCTCTGCCCCTCCAGGACACCTCGTCCCCGAACCCAGATTCCCGGGGTCCTGGGACTGGGTGTCTGTCCACAGTGGGCAGCTGCAGGGCCTCCTTTCCCCATCCCAAGACCCCTGCCCGTGGAAGCCCCAGGCTGGGTGGGGGTCTGCCCAGGGTTCTGGCTGGGCTGGGGAAAGCTGCTGACGAACCAGACCGTGGAAGGGCTGCCCTTGGGGGCTCCAGGCCCCACAGCCCAGGATGAGGGTGGGGGCGGGGAGGGGGCTTTCCAGGCTGGAAAGGGAAGGAGTCGCTGTGTCCCTGACGGGGCAGGCAGAGAGCTGGCGTCTGCTCCAGGAAAAGGAGGGCTGAAGTCCACAGTCCCTCTCCTCCCCCACCCTCTGGCCAGCCCGGGGGCCGGGGGCCTGGAGGTCCAGTTCCTTCCCCTTTCGATCTGGTTCCTCTGAGCTGTGGCCAGCCAGCACGGTCAGGCCGCCCTCATCTCCGGCCTGCACCCCATGTTCAGCCCACGTGGTGCCCCCGTTAGCTCCCTTCACTCTGGCTGGACACTTGCTCTGTCTTGGATCCGGCGGGGTGAATCCCAGCCCTCCTGCGCAGAGTCCTGGAGGCCTCAGGCCGGTCAGGGGCTGGGAGGCTGTGGGCCAGATGTTGTAAAAGGAACCGCAACCGGGGACCGTTGGCCAGGTCTGCCGCCTGTGCCATCCTGGGGCCCTCCCTGGGCCCTGCTACCCCCGTCCCGTTCTGCTCGCGGGCTCCGGGGCTGCTGGCCGCCTCCAGCTCCTGCCCGCCCCCCTGGTGAAGACCAGACGGCCATCAGGGTGTGAACTGGGGAGCTGGCAGCAGACCCACCGCAGA
Organism: Lyroderma lyra; assembly: GCA_004026885.1. Taxonomy (NCBI): domain Eukaryota; kingdom Metazoa; phylum Chordata; class Mammalia; order Chiroptera; family Megadermatidae; genus Lyroderma; species Lyroderma lyra. The sequence goes on along the minus strand of PVJL010014102.1, from coordinate 3,716 downwards.
CGCGGAGGCCAGTGCAGGAGAGGGGCCAGTTGGCCTCTGAGGCTCCCTGCCCCCCACAGACCTCGGCGCTGCGGTGGCTCCTTGTGCAACATCGAAGGAGGGGAGGGAGGGAGGGAGGGAGGCTGTGGGATCCGTCGGAAACCATCTGGCAGCCCAAGGTGTAGACGCAGCAGCCGGGGTGGGGTCGCCGGCCAGCGGCCAGCGTCAGGGCCTGACCAGAGCCGGTGGCCGTCACCGCCCTCGCCCTCCCTTCCACCCCACCGCTGAGGGAGCTGCTGACGGGGGTGGCTCCGGGCCGTTGGCCCCACCCTGGCACCTCTTCCCTGGCGGGGGCACTCCAGAGGAGCCGCGCCCTGCGGCAGCCCACCTCCCCTCTCCCTGCGGCCGGGCCCCACCGGACGGAGGGGGCACGCAGGAAGGAGTCGATCCCGCCGCAGCCCGCTAGCAACCTGGCTGCTCACTGTCGGCACCTCTACCCTTCCTGTTTGCACGGCCAGGCTGCCCGGCCCCTGCCGGGGCCTCACCCACACCCTTCCTGCTCCCTTCCTGGGTGGATTTGGAGGAGCCTCCCCAGCTCCACCCTGGCACATGGCTCCCCCTGCACCACCTGCCACCTTGGGTTGGCAGCCGCGGGGCCCCAGACGTGGGAACCTGCCAGCTGGAAGGGGGGCCCCCGAGGTTTCATCCAGAAATGGGTCAGAATGAGAAGCTATGAGTCAAAGGGAAAGTGGGGGGCCTCATCCTGCCATCGCATCCCCAGGCCTCGTGACTCACTGGGACACGGGCGGGCACCCAGGTCCAGCTCACAGCCCGTGAGCACCTCAGAGACAGGGACACACCGTCATCGCCACAGCAGAGCCCTCGGGCCTGCCCAGGGCACCCATTAAAGCCCGGACCAGGGGGCTGTGCCGGGACTGCCCACCCGCCCAATCCGAGTTGGCCTACACAGGGCAGAGTCCTGACATGCGACCCAAAGGCCCCCTGGTGGCCGTGCTCCAGAGCCACCCGGCTCCCAGGGAGTGAAGGCAGCAGAGGGAGCCAGAGCGCAATCCATGCTCAGCGAGAGGGAAGGGGAGCAGAGATCAGGGTACCCCTTTGGGAAGGTGGGTGCACAGAAGCTGACAGGTGGCCAGAGGGGACCCCAGGTTGGGGTGCAGTTGAGGAGGCAGCACTAGGGTGGTGTTGAGAGCCAGCTGCAGCAGGCAGTTGGGGGGGTGGTCCTTCGGCCAGGAGCTGGACCACCACCAGGGCAGAGGGGCACCTGCAGTCAGCCAGCCCCCCCCTACTCCTTCCCCTCCCCGCCTTCGCTGGGGGCTCCCCCAGGGCCCTACCACCATGCTCATGGTTGGCTCACCCCATCTATTCTGCCTGGAGACCCCTGACCACTCCTCCGAGCTGCATACCTGGGGGACTCGGAATCAGACCTGCCCAGGATTGGGGTCTCCAGAGGCCCCAGGGCTGCCCACCGCACCCCAGGCTTGTGGGAATTGGGATAAAAGCTGGGGCTGACTCTGTCTGAGCGAGCCTGGGACCCACGTGGGCGGCAGGGTGCTGTGTGCCAGGCAAGGGAGCCAAGGGAGGCCCCTCTCCCTGCAGAACCCCAACCCCCTGCCCTCCCTTCCCTGGCTCAGGTCTGCCAGCTCCCCTCTTACTGCAACTGCCATTGCATGGGGGACCCTCTTCACGGGGGTCCTGGGGAGTGGGCAGCAGGGACTCCAGGGACAGGATGGAGACCCGCAAGAAGGTAGAAAACACAGGGCACACCTGGTGACTGCTTTCTGCCCTGGTCAGGGTGGCAGACAGTTGGAGAGGCGAGAGCCAGGCCCCCAGAGCTCTGGGGGGACCTGATGGTGCTGGGTCTACAGGGTCAAGCCAGAGAAACAGACTGGCCTGGACTGGACCCAGTTGGGTGCAGCCTTAATCCCCTGCACCCCAGTTTTCTCCTAATGGCTCAGATGAAAGAACAGTGGGTACACCCCCTCCTCCACCTGCCTTCATCCCACACGGATGCCCGGTTGCCTGCACCCCCCCCACCCCCACCCCCAGACACACTGGGCCACGTCAAGGCCACAGTCCAGGAGGCAGGGCGGGAGGAGGGGCTTCCCAGCCTGGGTGGGCTCCGGGCCCAAACTCACTGCTTTAGGACAAACCATTAGATCCCAGCAGGGCTGACCCCCACGCCCCTGCCCAGCCCACCTGTCCCTTCTCAAGTTCCTGGCTGCCCCATTTAGGGCTGTGCCCACTATCCAAGAGCCAGAGACCCAGCATTCTCTGCAGGGCCACCCCCAGAACCCGATGCCGCCGCCTCCCCGGCCGTGCTGGGGCACACGAGGCTGATCTCGCACCCCCAGAAACCCCTTTCCTAGGCTGTCTCAGCACCTTTGAGCACAAAGTGTGCCCCCTCACCCCCGGGCCTTCAGCCGAAGTTCACGTTGTCCAGTCCTCTTTGCTGCTCAATGGGGCGGGTTGTGTGGGCCAAGACCCCGCTCCTGACATTTGGGGTCCCCACCACCTCTCTCCTCACTCGGCCCACCCCGGTGTGCCCACCTGTGCCCCGCAGGTCCCTCTGCCTGACAGCCCGCCCCACACATGCTGCAGGAGCCCAGGGGCTCGTGTGGTCCCGGTACCAAAGCCACCCCCCACGACCCATCCGGTCTCTCCCCACCTTCCGGCCCCAGCCCCGGTGGGCAACCGCCAGGTGTCTGTGGGCACCTGCTCCCCAGGCCTGATCATACGTGGGGTGTGAGCTTCCAAGGAGTGGCGCCAACTGCACCCCTCCCCCACCCACCTGGGACAGTGTCGCTAAGGGTGAGCCCCGCAGGGGGAGGCTGTTGGGGTCCGGGTGGCTGGGAAACTAAAGCCTGCCTCCCCCAGAGGGCGGTGCGGGTCTTCCCAAGCAGGGCCCAGAGGGGCTCCCTCTCACGGCGGTGGGGGGGTGGGGTGGCTGGAAGCCTCAGGCCCCCACGGCCCCCAAAGCAGGGCTGGTGGTGGGTCAGTCATCCGCAGACCAGGGCCCAGGTTTTAAACGTCTTTAATTGGCTTGTGTCCAGCATCCCTGTCCCCGCCTGACCTCTAGGGTTCTCCCCATCCCCTCCCTTGGAGATCGAGACTGAGGGCGGGTCCAAGGGGGAACAAAGGGTCCCCTGCCCCCCACTACGGGGTTTCCGGCGGGTGCCCAGGCCTAGCCCCAAGCACAGCTGTGTCAGAGCGCGGTCTCTCTATGGGGAAACGCCGGGCCCTGCCTCCGCACCGTGGGGTCCTGCGGAGGAGGGGCGGCGGCCTTCCGGTCACTGCGGAGGGGGCGGCAGGGGCACGGAGAGCGAGGAGTGGTCGAACAGCGGGTTCCGCACCTCCATCTCTCCGGTCTGCGGACGTGAAGCGAGCCCCGGGGTAGGGGCAGGCAGCTCAGAGGCGGGGCGGGGGGGAGTGGGGCGCGCGCCGGGGAGGGCCCCCCGGAACTGGTAAGCCCCCCGCCCCACGGCACTCACCGGGGCCAGGCCGGGGCACTCGTACACCGTGAAGTCGCCGTCTTCGTTCTCCTCGTCGGAGGAGGCCGAGTCCAGCTCCTTGGGCGGCTCTTTATGCCTGGTGGGGGCAGGATGGCTGGGTCCTCCCACCCCTCCGGGTGCCAGGGACCCAGCCTGGAAGTGGGCGCTCAGCACAGCTCAGCGCGAGCCGGGGCGGGGGCGGCAGGGACCCGGGAGTAGGGATGGCGG
>PVJL010014101.1:0-29395 GCA_004026885.1 Lyroderma lyra | reverse complement strand
TCCATCCATCCATCCTCCATCCATCCATCCATCCATCTAATTACTCACCCATCCATCTGCCCCCACATCTACCTACCCACACTTCAATCTGTGCATCGATCCATCCTTCCGTCCAGCCTCATCCGGCTCACTCACCCATCCACCCACCCATCTAACCATCCATCTTCCAAGGGTCTATTACAGGGGATTGGCTGTCACAATCACAGGATTGTAAATCCCTTGCCGTCCTGTAAGGCTTTCTTCCCATCTCCCTCCCTGGTGTAGGCTTAAAGTCTACAACAGCTGTGTCCAAACTTCTGGCTTCTCAGGGTCACACTAGAAGAAGAATCGTCTTGGGCCACATGTAAAATACACTACACCAATGATCGTGGATGAGCTAAAAAACGGTCTGTACATAATTTTTGTAGTGTTTTAAGAAAGTATGAATTTGTGTTGGGCGGCATTCATCCTGGGCCACAGGTTGGACAAGCCTGGTCTACAGGGTGGGCAGACAGGAAGGATCATGCGTAGCAGGGCCTCTTGAGCAGGGCTGAGTCTTGTCTCCATGTTTGTTGCTTCTGCCTTCTTCCACACAGGGTTCTGGAGAAGCAGCACCCTTTGTCATGGAGCTGACTGTTCACCCCTGGCCTGCTGCTGCACCCCCACAAGTGAGGAGGCAGTGTGGTTACTGCCTCCTTTCTGTGCTCCAGAGTCTCCCAGGAACCTGCCTGGTGCCCACTCCAACTGGACACAAGAAAGTTAGTTCTGGGAGTATTCCCCACCAGCCACCTTGACATGTTGCAAAGCTTGCTCACCGCCATTGGCAGATGGTATATGCCAATCTGTTCATTATTTGTCTCATGCCCCAGGACAGTGCCAGCACCTGCTACAAGCTCAGCAAGCATTTGTGAAATGGATGGGTGGGAAGTGGGTAGGTGGGTGGGAAGTGGGTGGATGGGTAGGTGGATGGGTGGATTGATGGGTGGATTGATGGGTGGATGGGTGGATGTATGTCCAGAAAATATTACTATCGTTTTACGGAGTCATTATGCATTTAGATTTATATACAAATGAATGCTTTTTGTTTTATTTCCATGCTTCCATCTGGGTCAATTTCCCTTTGCCGGAAAATAGCCCTTTGCTATTGCCTTTATTACATGCTTTCTAGTAATGAATTCTAGATGATTTGATTTTTCTGAAATATCTCTTTTACACACAATTTTAATTGGTATGGAACTTAACATAGGTGGTTATTTTCTCTCAGCATTTTATAGATGCCGTTCCATTGTCACCTGGCTTCCACACCTCTGTTGCAAAGTTCAATGTGAGTCCTTTTCCCCCTTAAACATCTGCCTGATGTTCTGTTTGGTTTTTGGCATGCTTCCTTATGACGATATACTCAGGTGTGGTTTTCTGCATTTATTCTGATTTCAGTTGGTACTTTCTCTGTAATCTGTGGGGTGTTATCTTTGGTGAATTTTGAAAAATCCTCTTTGATTATCTCTTCAAATATTGCTTCTGGACTATTCTTTTCTCTCCTTCTGGGATTTCATTTTACAAATATGTTAGACCCTTCTGCCATATTGCATGCCTCTTAGGCCTTTTATTAACACTATACGAGGGCTGTCGGAAAGTATCCAGCCATGTAATATGAAAAATAGAGGCATTTATGGCTGGCTGTTTTTCTGAGCAGCCCTCATATTTTCCATACCTTTTTCTCTCTGCTTCTGTCTGAATATTTTCTTCTGACCTACCTTCCAGTTCATAATCATCTCTCCCACTGTGTCTAATCCGTTACTAAACCCATCTACATAATTCATCATTTCAGTGATTTTACTTTTGTTTTCAAATGTAATTCGATCCTTTATAGACTTCACTTCTCTACTGAAAATTTGCATCTCACAATGTATTTGCTTGAATGTATTATTTAAAGTGACTTTAACGTCTGTGTCTAATAATACCAATATCATGTGCTGTGAGTTTATCATGAATGTACATGAGGGCCGTCCAGAAAACGATCCAGCCATTGTCAATGTAACATTGTTGCATTATGTGGCTGGATACTTTCCGGACAGTGCTCATATACTTTTCTTGGTTTTGGATCATTTTTCTTCTGGTTTTCTTTGTAAACTTTTATTCAGTTCTGTATATTGTGCATGAAGATGTTTTAGTTAATTTGAGGCCCTGGGTGATGCTATTTTCCTCCAGAAGATGTCCTCTTGCTGTGGGCTGGCAACGCGAAGGACAGCCAGTCGGCTTGGTCCAACTGGGGAGTGAGATGTCTGGATGTGGGTCTCAGCCTTCCTCCTTTGTCGTAGACCTCAGTGCTCCAGCTCAAGGCTCAGGTCCCCTACCAGTTTGTCTTGCTGTTGGCTGTGCCCAATTATGGTGTCCCCAACCCACGAGACTCAGAACTTCCGCTCCGTGTCTCATCTCCTTGTCCACTGCATATATGATGGCCTGCATTGTGTGTGTGTCTCCCTCCCCCCGCCTCCTTCTCTCCATGGACACACAGGGGAAAGGCCATGTAAGGACACAGGGAGATAGTGGCCATCTAAAAGTCAGGGAGAGAGGCCTCAGTTGAAACCAACCCTGCCGGAACCTTGATCTTGGACTTTCAGCCTCCAGAATAGTGAAAAAAGTTAAGTGTCTGGTTTTCAAGCCACTCAGTTGTGGTATTTTGCTGTGATGGCCCAAGCAGACTGATACAGCATACTGATCACCAAATACCTCACAGGAAAAAAAAAAAAAATCACTTCCCTTCTTTCTGGGATCTTTGCCCCTTAGAGAAAGTCTTCTGTTTTGGTAGCTATGTGATATCTTCGAACTGATTTTCAAATTATTTCATACATATTTTCTGGTTGTTCAAGACCTCAATAGTTTTATAAGTTGCTTTAAAAAAAGTATCATCACATGAGTATCTTTTCCTGTTATTAACGACCCTTTTCTTTATACATTATATGAGTAGACCATCGTTTAACTTCTTACGGTAACACATTTAAACAACACGTTGTTCCGTCAATTCTAAGTTACATGTTTTCCACACTCCAAGTCTGAAACCAGGCTGTGTCTTCCATCCGTCACCTGTCCCCTTAGTGTGTATGCGGCACATGCAGTGTTATGTTTTATCATTCGTGGTGTCTGAGAGCTGATGATGGATGTGAACACTGCCTCCCCGAAGTCACACCACAGCAGGCCACCTGGAGGTGTGTGTGTGTGGGGGGGAGTTGATCCCCATTGTCCATCTCTGTCCAGGAAGGGGCTGGTTCTTGAAGGCCCCCCCTTCCCAGGAGCACAGCTTAAGTTGCCCATTCCCCTGGGGGATCCTTGGCAGAGCTGGGCCGTGGGCTAGAGTCTGGGATGGAAGGGACCAAACCCTTGGGCCTGGCTGAGATGGGAGGTTGGCTCTGACCAGACCTTTCCTGGGGACTTGATCAGTCTGGGACACAACAGCCCCATTTTGGGAAGCCCCTGCCCCCCAAATGGCACCTTTGTCCAAGAAAAGTGAATTTTTAAGAGTCAAAGATGGTTTGCGAAATTAGTAAGAGTCCATGACAACGTGGCTCTATGGCTAACAGGAAATGAGTGGAACCCCGTTGTCTGGGCCTCACTCAGACAGGATGAAAATGGTTCTGTCACTCAGGTTCAAATCCAGACCCTGTTGTTTCCCAGCCGTGTGATCCTGTGCAGTCTGCTCACTCCCTAAACCTTTGTTTCCTAATGGGCAGAATAGAGATCACAAGGGCCCCTGCTTCAAGGTGTTGTGAGAACTGAGTGTGAGTGGGATGGTGTGAGCTGGCATCATGCCTGGCACCCCCTAAGGGCTAGATAAATGCCGGCCATCACCGGTCCATGAGGGCATTAGGGTCACAGACAGGGAGCCCAGAGAAGCCAGGGCCATCTAAGAACGTGTGCCTCAGAGTCCTGAAAGGTCATCCTGACCGTGGTCCCCGTCTCCAGTGTGCTTCCGGCGTCTGCCCGAGTGCCGGCTGTGGCCCGTCTTGGTGGGGTCTAACACTGGGTTTGCCCCAGGAGGCAGTGGGCACACTGGTCAAGCTCACTGACCAACTGCCAGCGTTCACATCCCAGCTGTACTGTGTGCCAACTGTGGGACCTCAGGTGTGCAAGCTGACCTCTGAGCACTTCAATTTCCTCACCTGTGAAATGGGTTGCTGTGAGGATTGGGTGCAGAGAGCACCAGCATCTGGCACAGGGTGTGCACTCGCAAAACATCAGCAACGGGTTCACAAGAGAGGCTCCGCACCCTCCGGGCATCTCCCCCTGCCACGTTCAGAAGCCCCAATTGGGGACAGGACGAAGCGGGGAGGAAGGCGCAGAGGGATGCCAGCCGAGCTCAGGGTGTGCAGCGGACAGAAGGGGCCATCCCACACCCCTGCTTCTGCCTCCGTCCACCTGTGGCTCTGGGTGAAGGGGGCAGGCTTGAGTGTGTGTGGGCTCCAAAATGATCAGTTTGTGCCTAGTGGGCGGAGCTCACAGGAACGTCAGCCTTGGCCCACCTTCTTGGTTCTCCCGGGAGTGAGTTCTTCAGGATCTGACATTTAGCTCCTCGGTGAAGGGGACCTGAGCCTTCTCCAGGACGGGGGTCACCTCCCAGGCACCCCTGGCTCACCCAGGTCTCCTGCGCCCACTGGAGGTGGTTCACGAGACTGGCCTTCTTTCCCTTTTTCTTCAGAAGTGGGAAATGAGTGGGTGCACCAGGGCTTGGCTGGCTGACCTAACAGGCCACGGACCAGGTCTGTGGATTAGGACAGAGACGGTGGCCAGGCCCCAGCGTACTGCTCCAGTCCTGGTCTTTGAAGCTGCACCGGCCCGGCCTGACGGCCAAGGCTCTTTGTGCGCCCCCACAGGGGCCCTCGGGGCCCAAGAGGTCCCAGCGCGCCCCCCGACCCGGGAGCCCTCAGCGTCCCGGGGAATTGAGACCTTTGGGATCGCGCAGGGCCCAGCCCCGTGACGCATTCCCAACCGCCAGGAACCTCTGGCGCGCGCTCGACGCCACCGGGCACGCGCCTCGTGCACGCGCCTCCCCACGTGACCTCCCGCCGGCCAACCGGCGCGCCGGGATTTGGGGGGCAAAGCGCGGCCCCGCGAGCAGTTGCGGCGGGAGAGCGGCGGGCCGAGAGCGTGACTCGCCCGCTCCCGCGCTGCTTAATTCCCTGCCGCCGCCTCGCCGCCGCGCACAGCCATGTCGGAAGAGAAGCCCAAGGTAAGGGCCGGTGGGCGCGGGCCGGCCCCCGGGGTGGACCCCCCCGCCCGCGCCGCCCCCGCCCGCGCCCCCCCGCCCGCGCCCCGGGCGCCCTCCGCGGCCGGGCTCTGCCTTCGGGGCCAGGGGACGGCGCGGCCGGCGGGGCCTCCTCCCAACGTCGGGCCTCCCGCCCCTCCCCCTCCCGCTCTTCCCCCCCCCCGCGCTCCCTGCCCCTCCCCCCGCCGCCGTGCCTCTCGACTCCCCTCCCCCGCCCAGGCTCCGCCTCCTCGGCTTAGGCCTCGCCCCGCCCTCTGCCCAGGCTCCGCCCCAACTGCCCGCGCCTCGCCCCCGCCCCGCAGCTCCGCCCTTACAGGCCCCGCCCTCTGCGCGCCACCGCCCCGCCCGGCCCGGCCCCCGTTCAGGCTTCGTCCCGCCCAACGGGGGAGCCCCGCCGGGGCCGGACTTAGGACGGGGGGCGGGACCTGCGCGGAGACACGCTGTCCCCTGTACCCCGCCGCGACCCCTGTCCCGGACCGCCCCTCCCCGGGACCTCTCCGGACCCACGTCCGAGGCCCTCGCGGACCCACGTCCGCGGATCAGCCCGGCGCTGTTCGCTGTGGCCCCTCCGAAGTCCTCGCCGAGGCCACCCCTGAGGGTCCCCGAGAGACCTGGCCTGTCTGCGCGCGCTGCCAGCCTGCCCCAGCCATCCCCTCCTGCCGCACCCTCCGGTGTGCCGTCCTCCCGGGCGGTGTGCGGTCCTCCCGGGCGGTGTGCGGTCCTCCCGGGCGTGAGCCTCAGCCCTTCCTCCCTAAGGTCCGCGGGAGGTTGTGTCGAACTCCTCTCGCTAAATACGGGTCTGGGAAGCTTCACGTGGGCACTGTTAGGGCCTGTGTTTTGGACCCAGGGGAGGAGCTGTTGAGTTGAATGCTTTGCCCACGGGCGTCCTCTGATGCCAGCCAGCCTGTGCTGGAGATTGCCCCGGGGCGTCTGGAAGCCTCACCCTCCCTGCCCTGCTTTGGGAAGAGGTCACTCTCCAGGCAAACATCCACTCTTCAGATGCGCTGGAGCCGCCTTGCTTTGTGCATTTTGGTTCGCACTTGGCCCACTCCTCCCAGGCCTGGTCGTTTGTTGTGCCAAATACCAATGCCTCCATGTTCTTCTGGGCGGCTTCCTCTTACTGAAGGTTAGATACAGCGTGACGCTCGTCACACTCATTTCTTGTGTGCTCCCACGTGGGCAACTTCCACGGTCCTTCAAGTTGAATAAATGTGTTTTAACCGTGTCCAAGACAACTAAATGGTTTGCCATGCCCTCAGCGCTGGCCGGGCCTGGGGGAGTTGGGCCTGGGGGTGCCGGTAGGAGGCCAGGGTGCTGGCGGCGAAACAACCCGGTGCGTCAGCGGGGAAAGAGCTGCCCTGCCCTGGACAGCTGGGGCAGGGGACAGGCCGCAGGGGGTGATGGTCGCTATTTTTAGGGCTGCGTTTTCTCTTTTACTCCGAGTATTAGGAATTCCCTCGGGATTTGGGCTGGGCTGTTTGCTTTTGGTGCCCCTCCATCAGAGGGGAATGGTACCTGGGGCCTTTCCTGCCTGCACTGGCCCTCTGCCGGGTCTGCAGGTGCTGCCCCGTGTGCTGGCCCCTGCCTCTGTTCATTTGAGCACTCCTGTGTCTTTCCGTTATAAAAGCAAGGACATTCTCTGTCCACTTGCGGAGGAATGAAGCTGGACCCTTCTTAAAGCCGTGTACAAATGCTGACTCAGAATGGATCAGGGACCTACCCGTAAGGCCTAAGCCAGTGACGCTCTTAGGCGAAAACAGGATAAAAGCTCCGCGACATTGGACTTGGCAACGATGTCTTTGATGTGATGCCAGAGATACAAGTAACATGAAGAAAACCTGGACCCCGTGAGAATTAAAAAAGTTCTGTTCATCAAAGCCCACTATCAACAGAGTAAAAAGGCAACCTACAGAAGGGGAGAAGATATTTGCAAATCACACCTAAAGGGATTAATATCTAGAATATAGAGAACTCCTAAAGCTTAACAACTAAAAAACAACCCAATTAAACATGGGCAAAGGACTCGAGTAGACATTTCTCAGAAGACATCCAGATGGCCGACAGGGACACCATCATCAATTATTGAGGAAATGCCAATCAGGACCTCACACCCATTAGGACAGCCACCATCTAAAAAGCAGAAAACAGGTGTTGGCGAGGACGTGGAGGAGAGGGAGCCCCGTGTACTGTCAGCGGGGCTGCCACGTGGCGTAGCAGCTGCAGAAGACAGTGTGGCGGCTCCACAACAGATTACAAACAGATTTGCCATCTCTTCTGGGTAGAGACCCCAAATAACTGAAAGCAGGGGCTTGAGGTGTTTGCACACCTGTGTTCACTGCAGCATTAGTCACAAGAGTGGAAGTGTGCAAGCGACCCAGGTGCCCGCCTGTGGGTGGGTAAGTGTAATGTGGTCCACCCACACCGTGGGAGGAAGGTCCGACACCAGCACGGACGACCCTGAGGACATTATGCCGAGTGAAATAAGCAAGACACAGAAAGGCAAATACTGCGTCATGCACTTAGGTGACATTCCTATAGGAGTTAAATTCAGACAGAAGGCCGGGCGGTGGTGCCAGGGCGGGAGGAGGGGACTTCGGGTTTAACGGGGACAGAGTGTCAGTTTTGTAAGGTGACGGGAGCTCTGCAGCTGGTGCCACGTGGTGATGGCAGTATGACAGTGTGAGTGTACTGAATGCCAGTAAAATGATTGAAACGATAACGTGTACGTTATTGTGTATCTTGACAATAAAAAAATGGAAAAAAGTCCTATCTAAGTGCAGTGTCGTCCTCGGGATGGGACCCAATCGCAGAGAAGCGGGAACCTGCACTGCCGATGCTGTGGCAGTGGTGGCTTCTTAGGTGTGACCTGTCCTGCACGTTGGTGAGAGGGTCACGGGGGGTAGGTGGGTGAGGGGCACACAGGAGCTCCCTCTAGTTCTGTTTTGCAACTTTCCTGTAGATGTCAGATGATCCTAAAATAGACCTTTATTGGGAAAAAACGGAAATGCACCCTTCGTAGGGACCGAAGGGGATGCTCCCAGAGGGGACCCCAGCCCCTGTGGCCACCGGTTGCTGAGCACCCCCCGCCCGCACCTCTGGTTTCCCCACCCTGGAGTCCACATTGTGGAGCGGTGCCTGGGTCCCGCTGCCGGTGACTGCGGTGCGGGGAGTGCCACCCCAGCATGTCCTCCTCCAGGCTCTTTCTGGGGTCTTGCCTCCTAGGGCCGCTTCTCGGGCCACTCCAAGCTCCCTCCCTGGGCAGAGCTGCACCCCCACTCATGATCTCCAGGAGCCAGCAAGTAGGGTGTGGCCACCTGCCCCCCAGTCCCCTTCTGTCAGGACAGCTGGGGGTACAGGGAGTGGAACGAGGGCCACAGCCGTTCCAGCAGGGATGGCAGGGGGCGTGGGCACGGGACCCTCCGTGGGGCCCACCGGGGCCCCGGCCCTGAGCCTCGATGTGGCCGTCTCCTCCTTTGGGGCCATACTGACAAGTGACACACCAGGCACAGGAGGAGCGCGTGTGTGAGCCGAACCAAGTGCAGAAAACTCCTCAATTTCCATAAAAACTTTATTTTCATGTTGACTCGGGGTCAGCTTCATCGTTTTGTTCAACAATAAACGAATCCTTTATTCCCAAACAGTCCCAGGTAGATGAGGCGGCAGAGCGCCTGCAGGACCCTCGCGGGCATGTCACGCTGCGGCTGTGTCACTCGGGGTCCTAGGCAGTGCCTCTGACTGCACTGCTCCGCGCAGACTTGTGGCATCGGGTCCACATGTGTTTCCAGGAGACGGGAAATCCCGTGTACGAGTGCTCAGGAGCGTGGGTGTGTCAGGAATCACGTAAAGATAAAATACTGTGAACGTCCCCTGCTCAGGTGGCACTGCCTGACGTGACATTGCAGGCGGGTATGCAGGACCCACTGGGCAGGACTGCTGCACAGCGCGCTGCCCTCCGGCTTCACGGGCGTCCTACGGCAGACCCGGGCTTGCGGCCCTCTGCTAGGTTTATTGAGCACGCGTGCCTTTTGAATTAACCACCTGTGAGCTCTAGGTCTGCAGTGTTTCGGGGCACAGGGATGCCCGATGAATAGAAGTTAAACACAAACTCTGACCATAAAACGGGCACGTGAGTGACTGGGGAATTTTAAGAATTGGGCTGCTTTTAATGACTTCCAAAACCCAGCGGTCACCCGAGGGCATGCCCATTGACGTGGTGGTGACTTGAGACCCTGTTTCGCGTCTTTTGCAGGAGGGTGTGAAGACGGAGAACGACCACATCAACCTGAAGGTGGCCGGGCAGGACGGCTCCGTGGTCCAGTTCAAAATCAAGAGACACACCCCGCTGAGCAAGCTGATGAAGGCCTACTGCGAGAGGCAGGTGCGCGTGCGGCCGTGCCGGCTGGGCGCCGCCCGACGTCACCCGGGCACCGTGGTCCCCGGCGCACCTCCCTCCGTGGCCGCCTGCCCGCGGCCCCCGTGTCTCTGGCAGTGTGACCAGCTCTTGCTCCAGCAGCCCCTCCGCTGTCCGCCCCTCCTCCAGGTGGAGGGCAGCGGGCTCCGCGGTTGGATCAGTGTGTGGTGGCGTCCTCGGGGCTGCGGGACGGTGGCTGTATGTGGTTCCTGCGTGTGGTAGCTGGGACGTGTCTGAGGGGACGCAGCCCTTGTCACAGTCATGCCTGGTTGTTTCCCTGTGCTCACCAGTGTTCACTAGTGTCCTCCCAAAGTGCCCAGCCAGACGGAGCGCTCTGAGTCGTCACTTGTGTCACTGTGAACTCACGGCCCCAGCGCGGTTGTGCTTGGTCCTGGCCTGCCTTGTTCTCAGCGGGGCTCCCGTGCACTCACCTCTGGTCCCAGGCCTGTGCCGTCCCCTTGGGACCTGCCACTCGGTGGCTCTGCCTGCTCACTGCTCTGGCGTGCGGGGCGTGGGGCCCCTGGTGCCCTGGCCCGACCTCTCCCCCAAGGAGCCAGGTGGTCGGGGCGGGAGGCGGCTTTCCTCTGGGAGCCGCTGTGCCCTGTGGGTAAACGTGCTCACAGGTCTGTCCCGTTTTCTCATTTTAGAGGTTACTTTCTCCTGTGAGGAGTGGGGTGCAGCTCTGACACTGCCACATCCCGAATCCCTTGTCCTTGCAGTAGATGGCTCAGGGACCTGCTGGTTCTGTCGTGGCCCTGGGAGGGAGTGCTGCCCACTGGTCACACCGTGGGCCGTGCTCTCCTCCGAGTCTTGCTTTTCCTGGTCTGGTGGTGTCCATGTGCCCATTATTCACACACGTCCCCTTGTCCCCCACCTCACAGTGTCTTTGCTTTTCCTGTCGTCCCTGCGGGAGCCCCTCCTGCTACCCCAGCTGGTCAGGTTGCTTTGGAAGCCAGCTGCAGCCCAGGGTGTCCTGAGACTCACTTGGGAAACTTCACTCCCTCCTGTGTACTTTCTGGATTAATCGTTTCCCGTTTTGATGGTGCCGATCTCCCTGGCTCTCGTTCAGAAAGATGCACAACACACGGCACCTCTGAGACGCTGCAGTCTGCAAATGACGTGCTTCCTATAAACTTGCACGCTTAAATATGCGGGCTGGGTTAAAGTTCATTTTCCTTTTTTGGACTTATTGCATCATTTTCTTCTGGCTTCCGGCGTGGGTGTGAAAAGCCAGAGCCGTCTGACTCTGCTTTGTGTGTAACGTGGTTTTGCTCTGACGTTTGTGGAGCTCACAGTGGCTGCTCTGCGGTGCCCAATTTGATCACTCCCTCCTCTGGGCCCCGTCAGCCCAGCGGCGTACTTACAGTTCAGGAAGCACCTCGGATCAGTTCTGTGAACCCCCGTGCGCCCCTCTGCTCCCTCTCTTTGGAATTCCTGCCCATCTGCCCGCACCTGCAGGGTGGAGCGCTCTCTGGGATCACCTCCTCCCGTTTCCTGAGGGCTTTCCTCACCTTGAAGTGGACGGTCTGAATTCTGGCCTGATTGCTGATTGGCAGAAGTTCTCCCCGGTGGAGGCTCCTCCTCCCCCAGCAGCAGCTCCCCGTTGCTCCCTGCCTCCCTGAGGACGCATGTGCGTGTGCGTACGAGTGCGTGTGCGCTTGGGTCCTCCTCCCGCCCCCACGCTCCTCCATCTGGCTTGGCCTCACGTGGAGTCCCCCTTAACTGTCCCCTAATGGCTGGTGAACAGCTCACATTTAAGGAGGAGGCATTGAAACCCTAATGCAGAGCTGCACACGTAGGTGTGTGGCCAGGACCCACACGTCGCCGTGGGGTGCCCTGCCAGGACAGGTGCTTTTGTGGAGGCTTCCAGTTGTGGCAACCTGTGAGTCACCGAGTTTCCCAGAAGTGCCCCCGAAGCTCCTGCCTGTGCTGTGGGAGCCCAGCCAGGGGAGGGGCCACCGGGGGCACCAGGAGAGGGTGTTGGGTGTGCCCGTCATCCCTCACTGCCTGTGGGAGGGGCAGCGCCTGGCCTCTTGGGGCTGGGGCCCTGACTTGGGGGTCTGATGGGAACGTTGAGGCATCACTCAGAGTCAGCTGTTGCTGCATGTCCGCCTCCCAGCCTGGCCGCTGGCCCCTTACCTCTCCGGGCTGCTTCCTGTGCCTCCACCCCCACCCTGACCTCCTGGCCCTTTAGCTTTCAGCTCAGCAGTGACACGCTTCGTCCACTGGCCTGTCCCCTCTCCCATCCCCTGTCCTGTTGTTCACGCCTTTTGTGTTTGTCTTTCATAGGGTCTCAGGAGGATTCCTATGAGTCCCTAAGGGAAATCTGAACGGCTTTTCAGAGGCACCCCCATTCCCTCGGGATGCAGAAAGGCTGCCTGCACTCCTGTTTAGATACAGGGTGCCCACCTCCTGCCTTTCTCAAGGCTTCAGTGTCATGCAGTTTTCTTGTCACGTGCCTCGTCACCTGACCTATTCCTGGCTCCAAACTTTCAAAGGGGGAGTGGTGGTGCTGGCAGTGGGAGTCCTGTGTGGTTCTGGGGGGACGGGAGGGGACGTGAGGGGATGAGTGAGGCTGGCGCCTGGGCTGGCTGGCTGCGACAGGGTTCCAGCAGGTGGTGGCGCTGGCGCCCCTGCAGTCGGTTTTAGGCCCACAGGAGGCTTATAATCAACTTACTGTCACTCTGCAACTCAGAACTCTGGTATTTAGGTATAAATATTTGGATTTTTTTCAATTGATGCATTACCTGGAAATAGTTAATGACATTTGCCTTTTCTTTTCAGGGCTTGTCGATGAGACAGATTAGATTCCGGTTTGATGGGCAGCCAATAAATGAAGCGGACACCCCAGCCCAGGTACGGAAGCAGCTTGGCCTGACGGCCACGTGTGGACTCGTTAGACTGGTGCTCCTGTGAGATTCCTCACGTTTTCCCGATGGTCCTACTAGATTGTTTGGCTCTTCCATTGAGAAGCTCAGTGTTCTATGGGGGAAGCATGCCCTTTGTCAGACGTGTCCGTGTGGCAGACAGCGCGCTGCGCCCTCACCCCAACGCGTGGTCTGGACACTGGACTGGCAGTGCTGGTCGGCGTTCCTCACCGTGGCCCGCTGTGCGGCCTTAGGCACTGTGCACGAGGGTGCAGGTGGCGCGCTCAGGGCTGTTAAGCACCTGCCCCTCCCCGCCCCGCCTGTGAGCATCGGTCCAGCGTGTCCCAGGCTTCCAGCAGAGTCCGGGGCCGAGGCCCAGGCTGTGGCTCGTGTCCCTCATCAGCCCGGTGATGCTGTGGTCCCAAGCTGCTGATGGCTGCAGCTCGTCCTGTCCTTCACGGTCTGCGGCTGTGAAGCCTGCGTGTTTCCACACACTTGGGGGACTCTGTGAGGGTTCCTGGGGGGCTTGCCATGGGGGGCCGCAGAGCTCTCCTGCCTGTCACTCTGGCTCTGCGCAGATGGTGTCTGCAGCAGGGCTGCCCGCCAGCTGGGTCAGTACTCCCCCGTTTCTGAGCATGTTTCTGGGAAATGTTGCGGCCTCCAGCCCGGGTTAGTCTCTGTGTGACCTGGCAGGAGCCTGTCTGGTTCCACGAGTGGACAGGGGTCGGTTTGTCCCCGTGGTGTCAGAGGGAAGCAGGCGGCAGTGTGTGTCCCACTCCCACTCTGGTCTGAGGGCAGGGACGGGGCTGGGGGGCGGCAGCAGGGCCCTCCGAGTGGGCCTTTTCCTGGCTCGGGCTGCTCTGCACTGTCGTGAAGGCTGTGGTCCCTGCCAGTCCCTGGAGCAGCTGCCCGGAGTGTTGTAGTTGGCACGTGGCTGCGTCTGATTTTCAGGAACCACTTAGACACGTGCTCACTTCTTAACGAGGCCTAGTTTTCCTGCCAGCCAGCCAGTCCTGAATGTTCTTTCGAGCGTTTTCCTGGGGGCAGCTTGGTGTGTAAGCAGCTTACTGACGGTCCTAAACCAGAAGCCGCCGAGGAGCAGAGGTGTGACGGGGCGGGGCCTAGTGAGGGGCACAGAGCTGTGGACACGGGTGTTCTGTGATGGCGAGGCCACTAACAGCTTTCTTCTCTCGCTGTGCCTGTCACCTCCACGCCGCCAGCTGGAGATGGAGGACGAAGACACCATCGACGTGTTCCAGCAGCAGACGGGAGGCTCTGGGGAGACTGGCTGCTGCAGTGCTGGGTGTGGCCTCTAGAGGGCCCCAGCCCTTCGTCCCCGTCCTTGCATTTGCTATGGAATAGTGAACACGTGACCACGTCAATCACAACGGAGTCTGCAGAAACCGAGGACATCCCCCCAAATTCCTTTCCTCTGTGACGCCCCGCGGCTGCCACTCAGAACTGTCTCTGCAGGGATGAGTCCTTGCCTGACCCTGGCCCAGGCGTTTGTCATCTTGGTTTAGGAAACCAAGTCGTGTTCTGAGTTTGTTTTTGCTCATTTTAGTCCCCCCCTCCCCCGCCTCCTGTGACATTTCCCTAAGCTTGTGGCCTGACTGTCCCCTTTCAGTCTAGACAGGGCTCTTACCCAGGTATTACCCCCCACCCCTGCTATTCCAATCATGTAGAGGCTCATGTCACCACGGTGGGGGTGCTTGTGTGGGAGACTTCTGGGGGGCATGGTGGGGATGGGCGAACGTCCACTCATTTCCTGTAGACGCAGGTTTTTGAAGTGCTAAGTGTTGCGAGTTTAAGCTTTGTGAGAACACGGTCAAGTCGCAGGGAGAATATTGGAGAGCTTTTTAAAGGGGAGCGGGAGGGAGCCCCTCGGTGACATGGGCTTGGGCGCTCTGCTACTCGGGGGTCCCCTCGGGCGGGGCGGGCGCAGTACCTGTGACACTGCACAGACAGGCTCCCCCGCTTTCCTTACTACAGAGGAGAGCATCTCCCACGTTTCCCACGTGGTTGTAGTACCGCAGCCTCAGCTTGCTTCTAGTGTTTGCTTCTGATGAATAATTACGGTCCTATCTGAAGAAGTACGATTACAGATTGCTGAATTTGCAGTGACGTCGTGTGGTCCTGCAGGGCCCATGTGGAGGTGACTCGTTCCCCTCACGACTGTGCTCGCTGCTTCCCAGACCTTTGTTGTGACTTCAGTTCTGCGAATAAACGTTGGGCCATCTGTCCCTGTTAAACGTTCAGTTCTGCTAATGTCCTCCTGTGTGGACCTGCTGCTGCCTGATGGCCCTGTGTGGCCTTGTCCTGTCACCTGGACAGTGCGGCCAGGACCCTCACCTCTCTTGCTTGCCTGGAACCTTGCCTTGCCTTTGTGTTTTGCTATTGGGGTGCAGGTGGGGTGTCTGCTAGCTATGTTTATTCACCAGTTTGTCCACTTGTTTGTTGTTCTTTACTACTGTAAACAGTAAATATAGTTTGGTACTCTGTCTCTCGTGTTGAATACTGCATTTGGGGGTCGGGGCCGGCGTCACAGTTCAGCGTCTGTAGTGACCCTCCAGCGAGACCACTCAGACTTCGGTTTACAGGCTAGTTGCTGGAAAGTAAGTATTCGCGTGCTGGCCCTCCCCCCGCACCACCGGCATTGTGATGACCTTTCCTCTCCTGGGGGGCAGTGTGAAGCGGGGTGGGGTGGGGTGGGGGGGCTTTGGAGGTGGCTGATCAGGTCATCAGTCTGGGCATCTGAGGTTGTTTGGCGCTTGGCTGTCAGACTGTTCTCCGCTGCGTGGCTGACAACCTGCTCTTGGAGGCTGAGTGAACGGATGCTGATTTGACACCTTCCCAGTGGACTCTGCCGTGACAAGCCTGGGGTTGGAAAGGACAGCTGTTTTAGTGAATCAGGTGAGGTGAGCGCAAGCTGAAAGGTCAAGGGCAGCTGGGAGCAGGCAGCCCCATTCCAGCACCTGATGTACACAACGTGACAGAAGGTGGCGGAGGGAAGCACATCTGGGACTGTCATTGGCCAGGTGCCCTGGAGAGCCGGGAGCGTCGGAGTGGTTACCCCCTGCGGAGGGGCACCGGCCCTTGTGCCTTCAGTTAGGAGAGCAAGGCTAAGCGTTTATTTGGGACACGAGAGCAGTGTGGCCTGAGCTTCCACCCACAACACCTGACACCAGAACACAGTATGTCCTTGAGGTTGTCTTAAAATTTATGCAAATTGTGCATTTGGAATAATCTCTTGGTATTAATAGTTCTAAAATGTTGTTACACAAATCTAAATCCCAGGATCTTTGGGTTAAATTCATGTGTCAGGAGGAGCTATGCTTCATTTACCCTGTCCTGCTTTCCTGGGTCCCAGCTGGCTTGTGCCCCATGTCCAGGAACCCTGGATCGGGGAAAGCCCAGGAGGTGTCACCCTCCGTAAGCTCACAGCTGGGAACACACGATGCTAATATTGAAGCTCCACCTTAAAAGGCGGGTTCGGCTGACGTACTTTTTATACTGTAGAACTTCAGTTGCCAGAGATGTAAAGGACTGATTTTCTTCTGAACTTGCTGGCCTTCCCAGTTGCCTAGGGAGCCATTATATATCACACACCTGCTACTCAGAACCCCTGTCTGCTGGTCAGCGGGCTGGCTGCAGCCAGGCTCCCACTGGGGCCTCACAGCTCCCGTCTCCGTGGGGGTCAAGTCTCAGGCAACCTGGGTTCCCCCTGGGCCGCGCTGCTGCGGAAGACCACCCCCTCTCCAACCTTCTCTTTCCAAACCTCACACCTGCTGGAAGGTAGTCAGGGCGCACCGACGTCTTCGGAGCTGGTCTCCGCGTGGGGCCTGGGGTCAGTGACCCGCTCCTAACGAGGGGGTGGCCGCGCGCAGGGGCCACCGCACCGACTGCAGCCTGGTCTTGCCCGCCCCCTCCACCTGGTGTCTTTACAAAGAACGCCACCTGATTGACAGCTGCCCCGCCCGCCGCCCGCGGCCCTGCCCGCTCCGGGCCTCCCTCGGACGCTCCGACGGGTCGGTTGTGACGGAACAGACGGCTCCTACGCACCCAGGCCGGGCGCCTGCTGCCCGGAATCTTCTGGAAGACCAGAGCCCCGCAGGAAGCGACGTTAATCCCGAAAAGCGGCCGAGAGGCCAGGCCACCCGGAACGTTGGGGCCGCGCCTCCGCACGGCTCCGCGCACGCGCGCCCCGCGCCCCGGAAGGGCTTCTCTACCCCGGCGGTGACCCGGAAGCAGCTGCTGCCTCGGCGGGAGGATACGCGCTCTGTGGAGACGAGCCCGCACGGCCCAGCTGTTGCCCGGACAATGGCGGGGACGGCTCTCAAGAGGCTGATGGCCGAGTACAAACGTGAGTTCGGGGTCGATCCGCGCGGGGCCCGATGGGCGGCGCCTCCGCCTCCCTCTTCCCCGGCCACGGTCCCGCCCTGGCCCCCTCGTCCCCTGCCCGCGGTTCCGGGCCGCCCCGGGCCCGCTCGTCCCCCGCCCGCGGCTCCGGGCCGCCCTGGGCGTGCGGGCCGACGGTGTGCGGGCCCCGGGTTGTCGTGTCTTCACCGCACGGAGCCGTGCCGGGGTGCTCACCCATAGGAGCCAGTGAGCTTCGTTCCGGTAGCGTGTCTGCCGTCTCCGCGTCCCCCGAACGTGTCAGGGAATCGTAGAGACCGCTCCGAAGCGCGGAAGTCGGTGTTAAGTGCTGCGTTGGGTCAGAAATGCTTGACCCGTGATAGTCTTCGTTTGTTCTTTATTTTTGTCTTTGGCCCTTTAATACTTTAGAGAACTCCCTGATTCCAACATGCAGTGAGAGGGAGGGGAGGAAAACCTAACTGTCCACTGAGAAGTTAAAGTGTATTAAGAGAAAAAGCGCCTTGGGATGCGTTTGAGGTGAAAGGTCAGGCTTACCATCACTCTGACCTTGGCCTCGGCCCTTAGCCTCTGCACTTTTCTCACCTGGGAAGACTAATGCTTTGCAAAAACCTGGTAGGTGCCCTCGATGATGTTAGGTGTCATTGTTACAGTTACACTGATGATACTTTCAGAAGAAAGCTGACGATAAACTAAAATAACGAGTTAATAAAAATAAGGGGTAGCTATGCATGCAGCTCAGTCTCTTAAACCCTGTTGGCAGGGTGAGAGTTGATGAGCAAAAACACAGTGTTGCAAATGCAGGCTCCTCAAAACAAATGTTTACACAGTGCTCTCCCCCGCCTTCATGTCCTCCATGCTAGGAACATGTATTTGAGACTTGTGAGGCGACAGTGGGGATAGAGGGCTCTCTGTGAACAGAGGGTGGGGGTATGGGAGCTGTGGCCTCCTTCTGTTTCTGGGAGTCATTTCCTGCCATCCTGGTCTGCACTTCTGTACCTGGTTTGGTCTGTTTGGCCCTGCTTCTTGATGGTGAGCAAGTATTCCTCCATTTCCCAGGAGAAAGGATCTCTTAAGCCCCTTCACGGGAATTAAGTTCAGGCCAGTCTTTGCATTATTGAATTTATGTTTCTCAACGATATTTGCATTAGCAAGGATGATTTTTCTCTCTGCTTACTAAAGCTTCATTTATTACTTCAACCATATTGTCAGTTTGCAGTAATGGAACGTATATAATGGCATCACAGAAGTGTAGTAGGTGTGTTAATTTATAACATTTTGGAGTTTGCGTACAGATGTCCCCTAGGATTCCTGTCCCCTGTTACTCAGTAGGACACTAACCAAGTTGCTGCTGCAAAGGGACTTTGCAGATAGATATAATTGACCGCTTACTAAGTAGCTGACATTAAGATAAGGAGACTGTCCTGGATTATCAGGGTACAACCCAATAATCATACAAAGCCCCAGAACAGAAGGGGGATGCAGGAGAGGTGAGGCAGGAGGGAAGGTCCTGAAGAGGGGGAGCTGGAGGGAAGCCAGGAGCTGAGGAGTACAGACATCCTCTGGAACCTGAGAATGGTCCCTGGCTGACAGCAGTTAGGAACCTGGACCCTCAGTCCTCAGCTGCAGGGAACCGAATTCTGCCAACAGCCTGAATGAACCTGGGCTGTCAGCCCTGCCAACACCTTGACTGCTGCCTTGTGAGATTCTAAGAGAGAACCAACTGACCAAGCTGCCCAGCCTTCTGACCCAGGAAACTGAGATCATCGGCGGGTGTTGTAAGCCACTGAGTTTGTGGTGATTTGTTATGTATCATTGATAGGAAATGAATTCAGTATGTTACCGCAGGGAGTTTTGTTGTTACTGTATCTTAGTAACAGCAGATTCCATTCAGGGATTCTTGTCTTTTGTGTCTTAGTGTCTCGTTTGCCCTCCTACCACACTGGAAGGTGGCACAGCCAGTCTAAAGGCAGACTACAGAGAAACACCCGTCTGCGGCACGGGTTTAGATGGCATTGGGTGGGACTCATGCACACACTGTTGTACTTGGGAATAGTCACAGACGTGTGAGGTAGTAGGACCTTGGATGGGGTTCATTTCAGGCCCCGGATTTTATAGGAAGTTGAACAACACAGAGGCAAAATGATTTGCCTGGGTTCTTAACACGAAGGAAAGAGCCCTGACATTGGAATCTAGTCACTCTTTTTGGTGGTTTGATCACACGTCATCCATCCTTTCCCATCCTTTCATTGGAGAGACTGAGGGTGAGTGTCCTGGGGCAGCCATAATCATGCAGCCCCCACTGGGCGCTTTAACGGACAGGACTTGTTCTCTCACAGTGCTGGAGGCCAGAAGTCCCAAATCAAGGTGTCAGGAGAGCCACGCTCCCTCCGAGGGCCTGTTCAGCTTCCAGTGGCAGCCACGTCCTGGTGCTCCTTGGCTTATGGCAGTGTGACTCCATTCCCTGCCTCGGTCTTCACCCTGCTGTCTTCCCACCAATGACAGTACCAGTCGTTGGCGTAGGGCCTGCCCTAATGCAGTGTGACCTTGTTTTAACTCAAGTGCATCTTCAGGGCCCCCATTTCTGGGTGAGGTCACTGTCACAGATTCTGGAGGACATTGCTCCCCCCCTCCCCCCAGTATCTAATGGGAAGGAACCCCACAATTCCCTGCATAAAGCCGAGCCCCTGAGCTTTGTGCACCAGTTGCTCCCATCGCTCCCGTCCCAGCTGGTGGCTGCCTCCTCCCTCCTGTTGTTTGGATTCAGTACCGGCTTGGATCCATCCTGCCCCGCTCTCACCTCCCAGTAACCCGCTGTCCTGCTGTCAGACTTCCTCCAGAGTCCCACGCTGGCCCAGCCATCCTCTGGACTGGATGACCACAGCCCTATTCCTACGGGTCTTCTGCCTGTGCTCGTGCCCCACTTGGTTCTAGTCTTAGCACAACAGGAAGTCAGAACTTGTCAGACTGCCAGGAGCCGTGGCTGCAGTAGAAACCAGTCCCTGCAGTGACCTGTCAGGCTCTGTCCCTTCTGCCTTCCTGACTGCTCCCACTCCTCGCCTGGCACCCTCCTCTCCAGCCCCCCAGCTTTGCTGCCAGTGCACCCCTGTCTGCGCTGGGCACGTCCTTTCCTTGGTGTCATTCCCTGCTCCCCGGAGAAGCCGTCCCTGTACCAGAGCATGGAGGCATCTGTCCCACCCTTTCACGGTTGCACAGTGTTCTGCTGACACATGTGCTGTCATTTGGTCCCCTGTGGACAGCATTTGGGTCATTTCCAGTGTTTTGCTATTATAAATAGTCCCGAAATGAATAGTCTTGTGCATGTGTCTGTTCTTTTTTTTTTTTTGTAGTATGTGCGTAGTTCCCTGGCTGGGAATCGAACCCAGGCTGCAGCGCTGACAGTGCCAGCGAAGAAGCCTTAAGCCACTACACCACCAGGGAACTCCGTGTCTGTTCTTATTTTTGCCAGTGTGTCTGTGGGATAGATTCTGAAACATGGGATTGCTGGGTCAAAGGTTAAATTTTTATCTTATTTTGTGTGGTAGTCTTTTTTAAGCCACTGCTAAAATATTTTTAAACAAATGAGCGCTGTCAAGGAATCAGTGGCATGGCCCTTGCAGACGTCTCTGATATCATTAAGATTTTTGTTTCTCTCCTTGAAGTTGTTTTTATCAGTAGATACGAAACTGTGGGGTGGGGTGCGCACCTGCGTCCCGCAGCATTCCCGCCCCCTGGAGGGCTGCCTGGCTGCAATTCCGAACTGACCAGCAGGTGCCGCTGTGGGGTAAGGATGCCGGGAAGGCTGCGGATGGGGCTGGGTCTCACCCTTTGCCGGTCCCTAAAAGGAGCGCGGCACAGAGGGAAGTTCCAAGGGGGAACTCCACAGAAAAGAAGAAAGCCGGCGCTTTTGCTGTAATCTCCTCCTTGAGGTCCCACCAAAACGATTAAAACAATTAGTGCAGTTATCTCTGTGGCTCTTAGGCACCCCACTCCCTTTCCCTCTAACGTGGTCGGCCCCCCCGCCCCCCACCCCCTGCAGCAGTTTATAACTCATCTGCCTTAATCTGTTGCTTATTTTTTTGTTCTTATAAAAGGTGATTTGACTCGAGATACAAAACCAGACTAGATCTCAGACGGTGGGGTGGGTCTCCCGGTCTGCCCCTGTGAAGTGATGGAGACCGAGGGGCTGAGACAGGCAGGTCTGCGTGGCCAGATGCCAGCGTCTCAGCCTTCCGCGCACTTGACCTCACGTGCACTTGCTTCCTCCCTCCCTGACGTATTTCATGCACTTGGCGTTCGGGACAACACCAGCTCGTCCTACTAGGAGGCGTCTCCCGCTGTTCCTTCTCTCCCCGTCTCAGTGTGCTGTCAGCGTGCTCTTTCTTGGTGACAGACTTGGCTCTCCTGCCCCTTTACTTCTCCCCCACAGCTTACTGGCATTTTGAGTGAGCGTCTTTTCCTCGTGTACGACTTGTTTATGGCAGAATGTTAAGTGTTCCTGGTCCTGAAAGCCTGTATTTCCACATGCCCCCTGAGAAACTGCTCTGGAGGGTCCCGGGGTCCACCCGCTCTGGGGGCAGTGGCTCCTCACCTCCCGTCGCCAGTGTCCACCCCTCCCCGGGCTCTGCGCTCTTCAAGCTTCCTCTCCGGCATCGCTGCCCGGCTGTGTCCTGACACCCTGGCCTGTCCTGACACACCACGTCCTCAGCAAGCCCTGCCACCTCTGCCTGCACAACAGGGTCCCCTCCCCGTTCACCATTCCTCCCACTGTCACAACTGCCACTGGTCCCTCCCTGCCTGGATGGTTGCAGTAACGACTTACAGTGATTATTCTATGTTGTGTGTGTGCTGCGCTGTGTACACGTGTTTTCCTCCGATGTGTTAGCTTGAGATCTGGGTTCTTTGCAGTATAATGTGTGTGGCTATGTGCGTTTCTGTGTTTTACTCATTTTTGTTCCGTTGTATGAATATACCACAGTGTATTGATCTCTTCTGTGATGGATAGATATTTGGGTTGTTTCCATTTTTTGACCATTATGAATAATGCTGCTATAAATATTGTATATACAATGGAATATCATTCAACTATAAAAAAGAAGGAAGTCTTGTCATTTGTGACAACAGGGATGGGCCTTGAAGGATATTATGCTAAGTGAAACAAGTCGGGCGGAGAAAGACAAAGACCATCTAATCTCATTTATATGTGGAATCTTTAGAAAATACAAACCTGAACTCATTGGTACAGAGAACAAGTTAGTGGTTGCTGTACAGAGAGATCGAGGGTGGATTAGGGAGGTGAAGGGGTCAACCGGTAGACTTCCAGCTGTACAAGAATAAGTCATGGATGTAACGTCCAGCAGGGGACTGTAGTCAGCAGTGCTGCATCATATGTTTGAGAGTGGCTAGGAGAGCAGGTCTTACGAGTTCTCATCACAAGAAAAAAGTTTACGTGTCGGTGGATGTTCACTGGAGTTATTGTCATTTTGCAATATATGAGACATCGACTCACTATGTTGTATCCTGAAACTAACAGACTGTTCCGTCATTTGTTCTCAATTGGAAAAAAACAACCCACTCCAGTGTCACCTCCCCAGCAAGACCCATCTTGACCATCTTGCCCACGCCCATCCTTTGACTCTCGTGTTTTTCATTCTACTCGTTGATGGTTATGTGCTCCCTTGTTTGTCACCCATCTTCCTTCACTGGAACGAAGCTCACTGAAGTCAGGGACCTTGTCTATCTCGTTCACCTGCGTCTCTGCTGCTTAGCACAGTGCTTGGCAGAGAAGTATAATTGATCATTTGTTGATAGGTATTTGATTAGTGGGTGGCCACTCCTAGTTGTGTTGGCCAAGCGAGGTGCTTAAGCCACTGTCTAATGGCTTTGTATCACCCCTCACAGCTTCAGATGTGACCAAGAAGCAAATGTAAAGAGAAGAGATACCCCTGGAATTGAATGCTTTTGTGATTAGAATTGTAACTGTACTGTACATAAAATTACATAGTAAGATAGAGACACATGGTAAACTTTTAAAGCACCAGTTAGAACAACAGTTTCAGGACCATAGTGACATATTTCAGTTGCCCTTTGTTTATTAGGTGTCGGTCGTGGCCATTTGTCAGTGAGCTTGCCCACGCTGTTGTCCTTGGCCTGCGTCCACTCTGTCTCTTCAGGGCGTTTGCCGAAGGTTACAGACGCAAACTCCGTAATTATACCCAGTGTCCTTTCATCTACTGTTTCCCATGTTTTTCCAAAGTTGTCATAGGGGGATTGTTAGAATTTGGTGCACAGAAGCATGTTGGTTGCTACTTAGAATTCACACTCTTCTGACTGATGACGTCAGCATGTAGAAGTTTCTTAGATGTGTCTCTCTTGGTGCACGTGGGCGCATGTTTCTGCATTTGCACTCCTGGGAGGAATTGCTGGGCCGTAGTAAATAATATAATAGCAACCTCATTTCCAAAGTACTGATTTGTACTCCTCCGAGCAGTGTGTTTCTGTGTCTCCCTCACCTACGGACACTTGGCTTCTGTTAGTTTTCTGAACTTCGCTTCCTCGGTTGTTCTGTGGGGTATTGGAGATACTTGGTACCGTGTTGAGCTTTTGGAACCTCAGCACTGGTCCACATCTCTAGGTTGTCTCAAAGTGACAGGAGCTACTTTTCAGTTGGAAAAAATATACTATGTTTGATTTTTGAGCTTTGATCAAAATAATTAGTAGGAGTATTTTGGAAAGACAGTTAACCCCTTTTGTTTGTCCGTTTGTAAAAGAAAGGATTTCTAGCTCTAAAATTCTGCTTTTTTGTTGGTCTAAAAAACTGTTCACTTAGGTTTTGTCAGAAATGTAACTGGAGCAGGCAGGCGTTCACTTTGGACAAAGAATTCTTTTTTTATTTTTATTTTTTATGTGGGTAATTCCCTGGCTGGGAATTGAATTCAGGCCTTGGCTTTGACAGCGCCGAAGCCTAGCCACTACACGACCAGGGAGCTCCCTGGACGAAGAATTCTAATCTGTTAATTTGTGTACTGTTCATTTATAGTCTTGTATACCTTTTACAGTTGTTTTGTTAAAATGCCAGCATAATACTCATTCTGTTTCCTAATGGCTTTACTTTCTAATTTTGCAGAATTAACACTGAACCCACCGGAAGGAATTGTGGCAGGTGAGGTATTAAGTTAACCTTTTTGTAACTTAACTTCTAATTGCTGAAGTTGCCTTCAAAGTTTCAATGTGGACATTTTTGTTTGCCTGCAGGTCCCATGAATGAAGAGAATTTTTTTGAGTGGGAGGCCTTGATCATGTAAGTTAATCACATATGTTACCGTTACTGGAGATTAGACGTATGCATCACGTCTAGCAGTGTGACTACGCTCGCAGCGCCCATTAGAAAATAAAAGCTAACTAGTCTTTTAATCTGAAAGCAGAAAATAACACAAACATTTATGCCAAAGAAATGAAATCGTTTCCTTGGCAGCAGTAAAGGTTGAGTGAGTATTCCCTGTTTGTAGTTTTAAAATTACAAATTTTGAGTGTAGCGTGGCTGTGCTGGGTTATCCTCAAACGGGATGGGCACTGTGGCTTCAGGTGAAGTCCCTGTGAGCCCCAGGCTTTGATGTCGGAAAGACTCCTTGTTGGGGGCGGGGTAGTGATTGTCCTGGCTTGTGGGTGCAGCTTGGCTCCCGCCCGCCTGTGACCGGGACTTGTCTTCTCCCTCTGCTTCCTTGTTTTCTGTGTGCCTTGTCTGGCCTGCTGTTGTCCCTGACCCCGGGACGATGAGCAAGCAGTGTGGTTCCTTCTGGAAAGATCGTGACTGGATTTCATGATATTTCACTTACAGTGGTGTTTCCTGGAAAGAGCAACACATGGACCTCTCATTCTAGAGTACTCTATGACCCAAGCTCTTTGTTTGACTTCTTTTTACCTTACATGTATAATTTTTGGCTATTCTTAGACACAGTGTATTTCAACAAAATGGGGTTAGGTAACATTTAGGGAGCTGGGGTTTATAGTCAGTCTCAGCTTTCTTGTTAGTGAAGTGAGATCTTTAATTAGTGAGAAAGTTTTCAGGTTGGAGGATGTGCTGTAGTGGGGAGGTACTGGACGGAGCGTGAAGTTGGCTCAGCAAGTGTGAACTCCGGTTCAGGATGTAGTTTTAATAGCATCGCACTTTCTGAATTCGCCCGTGCTTGTGTCACGTAGCTCCCAACGTGACGTGAGTCTGCGAAACAGGTCGCTGCTCAGTGTTGTCTGTGGAGGTTAGCGTCATGTGTAAAAAATGATGTGAGGATGAGGTTTTTGATAAAATAGTTTTTAAATCATCAATAAACCCTATCCACAGAGAGTACAGCACAACTACCATTTCCTGATCATTTGTGACACCCTAATTGCTTGGGCCGTGATGCCCATTGCTTTTCTGTGTCTCAGTGTTGCTGGCATGAGGATGTCTGCAGCCTGTATGTCTTGTGTGGACTGTGTCTTTCCTCCCTGCTGCAGTCGTAGATTGGACGGGGAGCTCCTGGTCGGCAGTGCCCTGTGTGGAACACGGCACTGTGCCTTCGTGTGAGCTCGTGCTCTTTCTATTTCTGAAGGAACAGGAGATCACAGCACGTGAGCTTGCTTTGTAACTGCCTTTGTTCATTCAGTGTGTCACCTGCGTTCCTTGTTGTTGACACCGACGTGTGCACAGCCACCAGGGCACAGGCCTGGTTGCAGGCTGGTTATTGGGTGGCCTTTCTGGGTGCAGAGGCTGGGGGCACCTGACAGGCCAGGCCATCTGTCTGGGAGAGATGGCTCATGTGCAGTCACACTAAGCTCTTTAGACGCCCTTGAAGGGACACGTGGGCCTTTCACTGTGATTTTTAAAGTGTTTATTATCAGTTATCTGTTAGGGTAACTATTACTAATTTTAGATAAACAGTATAAAATTAAACCAATATTTTGAAAACCTGTCTTAAAAAAGTATTGGAGCTGTTTTTCAGCAGAGCACATTTGTGTGTGAATAAGGCTTTTGCTTCAGTGTGGAATTCCCCCGCTGCGGGAGCTGGTGAGCTTGTGGGTTTGGCCCCATTCCAGACCCTTTGACAAGCAGGCGGCTGTCCCCGGTGTGCCTGCAACGACTAGCGAGGAATTAACTGTCCTCTGCTGCTGCGACTCACCTGCTGTTCGGCAGACAGCTGCTGGGTGTCACTCCTTAGTGGCAGGCTTTTTCTTTTCTTTTATCCTTTGGCTGTTTCCAGAGTTCCCTCCACGCGCTCGTGTTTATAAACGCCTTGCTGCCAGGGTTTGCAGCCCTGCCCGCCCGTGGGCCGCCATCCCGTCCGAGCTGTGCCCAGGCGGAAACCCCTTTCCCGTGTTTGCACAGCGGACACCCTGTCCGTGGGCACTGCACGTCGGGCACCCCGGTCCACGCGTGGGGAAGGGCGCTCCATTTATGTAGGCCCCTTAAAAATCCGATCAGCAGTGCCATGACACGTTTAATTTTAAAAATCCAGTTTTGTGGGTAAAGGCCTGTGAATTTGTACACAGAAAGCCTGGGAGAGTAACCAGACTTAACCGAGGCTGCTCAGGGAGCTGGTCGGGGTGAGGGAGGTGTGCTTTTATTTTGGACACTGACCTGTTGGGCCCTGTCCCACATGCACACGCACCTGTTTGTGGTTAAAGAAAGTCAGGGTTTGTGCTGGAAACGTCCGTCAGAACTCACTGTGAAGTTTGTGTAATGGGTGAGCTTATTTCCTGCCCTTTAAGTACAGTGCAGATACACGTGATTTAAAGTTTTGAGAAATAAAGGAGTCACTGTGTGAGCAGACCCCCGGATGACCATGTGCTGTGACAGAGGTGACAAGGAGACCACGAAACAGCTTCTTCAGCACCTGCCGCAGCTGGACCACGCCAGGCAGCGGGCGGCTCGCTCCCAGCAGCAGCGGGTTTCCTGGGGGCTCCTGCTGCCGCCCCGCTTCCGGGTGTGCCGATCCCTGGCTGCTTTCGTGATCTGCGTGTGTGGTGGACTGAAGGGCAGCGAGGCACGCTTTTTCACATGGGGTCAGCGTTGGAAGACCAGATGGCGTGTCTGCGATCCCCTCTCAGTGACTCGTCGTGGACGGTGGTGCTCTGGGTGGAGGCTGGCGGGCAGCTGTCCTTCTTGCAGAGTGGGTCGGACCTTGGAGCCACTCTTCCAGGATCTGTGCCCCCGCGTCTCAGCCGGCGAACCAGAGTGGACAATGGACGTGTGCTTGCCATGCAGCGTGGGGATTCTGCTTTAATTCTCGCCTCGGCAAGTAAAACATCCAGGCCGTTACGTTAGCGAGACGGAAGAGCATTTCAGGCTTATATTTGCCTCAGATAACTGTGTTTCTTTTTCTCGCACTTTTTTTTTCCCTGAAGATTTTTTGAGATGAGGTCATCTTTAGTAGGAGAACTGAGGCTGTCACTTCTTTATTGCCTGGAGTATGGCACTTAATTGTGTCCAAAACTAATACTCATTATGTGTCCTTATCTTGGTTCAGGAATTTTCTCGATAGTGTTTTTCCATCGAGTCAGCTGGCGTGCCACCACACACGCGGGTCGCCTGCAGGCTTGTCCCAGCAGCAGGGCCTCTGGAAGGGAAACCCTGGTTCCAGACCAGTAGCGAACCTGAGCATGTGCGAATACCTTTGATTCTTAAGATGTGGGAGCACTTCAGGAAATGTCTGCTCATGTTTCTGAGGTTACGGGTGACCCATTGTTTGTTTTGTTTTGCTTTTAATTTTAAAGAAAGCCCTATTATGAGAAACAAAGAAGTGTTATCCCGGTGTTGAGCAAATACCATTTGGCTCATTCCCAAAGCTATGGGCCCTATTTTCCTCTTACTCAGAGGTGCCAGAAATACTGAGACCCGGGAAGGCGTTCCTGACATAGTTCAGTGCTGCTTGTCGAGATAGTATCTGTTTGCCCGGCCTCCTGAGTTAGCAGTTTGCACTGTGTTCTGCTGGTGTCTCCAGGACTGAACTGATTGAGGACCCTGAGCAAATTGTTGCATCCTGACGTCTTTCATCAGAAGGGTGTGTGGGATACGCACATGCACTGGAGGAGGGGCGCGGGCTGATCCTGAGCCTCTCCTGTGTGGTCAGGAGGAGCAGGGCAGGGATTGACCTGCCCAGTGGGGGCCGCTCGTCCCTGGACTGCCTGCAGCCCAATCCCCCGGCTCAACGCCCCCTTCCCTCTTTATCACATGGCTTTCCTGTCCTGGTCTCAGGCCAAGGCTCTGGACGCTGTATGTAGTGACACCCTCCTGAACAGCGTTAACTGGGACCAGTTTGCAGAAGCAAAACCCATCTCTTAAACTGAAAAAATTGGGCCCCACAAACACTTCTCCCTGTTTTGACCACTGCCCTGCAGCCCAGGCTCCAGGCCCACACCCTGTCCCAGCCTCTGTCGGGTGGGTGCCGGGGAGCCCAAGTGTCGGCACCCACGTGCGGAAGGCTCTATGTTTAGTTGCCTCTTGAAAATTGTTTGGTCTTTTCCTTTCATTGTGGAGAGAGATATTATTCCTACTATTTGCAAGTCTCCATTTCTTTTAAAGTTCATTGAATCAAAGTAATTTTATCAAGATTTAAAATAAATTTGTACTTTGAAAAAACAATTGAAAATGTATGCAGATTGTTTTGGAATAAATATATTGTAATTTTTCCTGTGCCATGCCTTGTACTCTTAGAGCGCGGCGTGCGGGTCTGTGCTGAGTGCTCCTGGTGGGTGCTCAGCTGTGTGCCGCAGAGCCACCAGCGACACACTGGTGCTTGTTAGGGCCACCCCCCGCCCATTCCCAGGGGAGGGCGGGCTCTCCTTTCTCCATTAAGGTGTCTGCAACCGTCATTCAGCAGTTCTGTTTTCTTACAAAAATTGACATCAGAAAACCAGCCTGCCATCTGTCCATACTACCTGAGTGCACGTTTACAAATGACACTTGTACGGGGCGGTGGCAGCCGTCACCTTCCCCTGCTGGGGCCTTGGTGTCTCACATGTCGGTGAAGATAGTGCTAAGTTATGTGTCCAGAGTTTTAAATGTGACAGGACTCTCAGAGTGGTGTAGTCTGTTTATTCCTTTTTCCACGTGAGGAGCTGGTACCCCCAGGCAGATGGGCGCGTAGATACCAGCAACGCTGAGTGCTCTGCTGACGGCATCTGTGCAGTGAGCTCTGGGAGCCTGGTGGGGGTCACACGTGTGCTCCGTACCTGTTTCTGGAAGCTTGCAAAAATCACTTCCGAGATACATTTAAAAATTGAGAATGGCCTTTGGCATAAACTCTCAACCCCTTACTTGTTTGCTGCAGTAGATTCCTCAAGATGGTGCAGAGCTGGCCTTGGTTCCTTTCTCTGATCCCTTACGACGGAGACTCACTGCCCCACTCTTACCTTTGTTGGTGTGATTCCTTCCATCTTTGTGCTAATACCTAAGGTTTAAACGAGGCCTGAATGGGATAGTGAGAAAAAGGACCAGTTCATCGTTAGTATTTAGATAATCTTTTCATG
>PVJL010014100.1:0-29383 GCA_004026885.1 Lyroderma lyra | reverse complement strand
TGAGGAAAACACAGCCTCTTTAGGTGGTGGTGCTGGGAAAACCGGAATAATATATGCAAAAATGAACTTGAGCTGTGAACGCTCTCCATATACAAAAATTAACTCGAAATGGATTAAACACTTTCATACCAGACCTGCAACAATAAATTGTATAGAAGAAAACATTGGTACTAAACTTATAGACCTAGGACTCAAGGAATACTTCATGAACCTGACCTCAAAGGCAAGGGAAATAAAAGTAAAAAGAAATGAATGGGATTTTATCAAACTCAAAGCTTCTGCACAGGAAAAGAAACCATCAACAAGGCAAAGAGACAGCCAACTGAATGGGAGAAAATATTGGCAAATAACGCATCAGATTAGGGTCTAATATCTAAAATATATAAAGAACTAATAAGCCTTAATAACACAAAAGCAAACAACTCAAGTATAAACTGGGCAGAAGAACTAAACAGGCACTTATCCCACGAAGAAGTACACATGGGCAGCTGACACATGAAAAACTGTTCAACCTCATTAGCTATCAGAGAAATGCAAATAAAAATCAAAATGAGGTATCACCTCACACATTTTAGAATCGCTATTATCAACAAGACAAGAAGTAACAAGTGCTGGAGAGGATGTGGAGAAAAAGAGACTCTGGTACACTGCTCGTGGGAATGAAAACTGGTACAACCACTGTGGAAGGCAGGGTGGAGGTTCCTCATAAAACTGGGATAGGAGTTCCCTTTTGACCCAGCAATCCCGCTTCTGGGGGTCTACCAAAAAACCTGAAAACCTTTGTCCACAAAGACTTATGTACCCCAATGTTCATTGCAACGCTGTTCACAGAGGACATAACATGGAAACAACCAAAGTGCCCTGCTACAGATGACTGGATAAAAAATCTGTGGTACATACACAAAATTGAATATCACTCAGCTATAAGAAAACATGAGGGACTTCTCTGGCGGTGTAGTGGCTTAAGGCTCCGGTGCTGACAGTGCTGCGGCCTGGGTTTGACTCCCATCTAGAGAGCTACCCACATACAACAAAAAAAGGGCAAAAAGAAAAAAGAAAACATAAAATAGTGTCATTTGCAACAAAATGGATGGACCTGAAGATCATCATACTTAGTGAAATAAGTCAGACAGAGAAAACAAAGAAATGTATGATTCACTGATATGCGGAATATAAAATTGAAAGAAACAAAGAGATAAGAAATGAACAAACACACAATCAACCCCTGGACATAAGCAATAGTTCAATGTTTATTTTAAAATGAGTGGGTTAGGGAAGGGAAAAAGGGGAAGGGGTGTGGGAGGATGGAGGGGAAGCTAAATATAAGGTGATGGAAAGAGAACTCACACTGGGTGGTGAACATATTATACAATAAGTTGACAATGCACTGTAGAATTCTATGCATGAAACCTATGTTATCCTTGCTAACAGATGTCACCCCAATAAGTCTAACAATAAAAATGAATTTTAAAAATTGTCTTCCAATGTTTTAGAAGTAAAATATCCAACGAGGTTCATAAAAGGCAGGCCTAACCAACCTGCAGCCCAATACAAATACTTAAAATGTAACATTTTATGGCATTTTTTTGTTATAGCTTAAGATCTATTGTTTGTGCTAGTGGATTTTATGTGTTACCCAAGACAATTCTATTTCCAACGTAGCACAGGGAAGCCAAAGTGTTAGATACCACTCACGTAAACGGTTGTCCTTTAGTGAAAATGATCATTCAAAACACCTGTTTAACTGAACACTTCTATTCTACTCAAAGTTCTGTTAGTCCTTTGCTTGGTAAATCTTGATTTTTCTTTTGCTTTTTCTTAAGAAAATTCTAAATGTTGACACACTTATTTTATTGAAATTTTATTCTTCACAGTAATAGTGCCAGGTTTTAATTAAATTTCAAAGTTAAAATAAAGTTTGATGTTAAATGAAATCCAGCATAGTGATTGTTTTAATGTGTCCCACATGTTCTCAAGAAGAAACTGTGGATTTGTGCAGATGATAATGATTAGACAGCAAAAGAGTTAATACAAATAAACTTGAGGGGCCTAGCAGGAACCAAGTTTAGCTGAGCTTAGTTAGCTACAAATAAAAGAACTTATATGGCTACTGCTCTGACTACAGTGAGCCTGATCTCGGAAAACAAGCTTACCTGAGCTTGGCTAGCTACAATTAAAAATATACTGTGGCCCGATACTAAATGTGATTGTTTACAGGTGACCATATCTTGATATTGAAGAATCGGCGTGTACCTTTTCTGTATAAGAAGAGCTAACCCAAAGTTCAGGGCAAGTGTGTGCCTTGGACACTGCTGTATTTATCTGCCATGTCCATACTTCGCTCTTTGAATAAAACTTTCCAACTTGGATTTTCAGATCCCTCATGAACCTTTCACATTCTGTTAATACCCAGTGGCATCGAATAACCAGAAGAGAAGACATTACATGACTAACTGTTTCTTGTTCCACAAATTAAATATAACCTTTTAATTTGGTTGATGTTCATAAAAATCTCTTCAATGCTTGGACGTTGGAGGCAAGGTGGTGAAAGGAGAGTAGGCCCTAAAACGTCTCCCGGAAAACTCAACTGAATGACCCCCAGGATCCAAGAAAGAAGACTCTGATTGACAAAAACAGCAGCTGAGAAATCCATTTATTGCCAGTAAACACCTGAAGGTTGGAGAGAAAGGGGCGAGTCAGAGAGAGGGGAGGGATCAAAGACAGATCATAACAGGACCTGATCGTGGGTGACCATCCAGGAGCAGTTCAGTGCATGGGAGGGATAGAGGAAAAAAGGTGACAACAGGCAAAGCCCTAGCAAAGTGGCAGAATAGTGGGAGTCATTGGGGAGCAGGAATTTGGAGTGGCAAATTGGGGACAGAGCTTGGGAGCCAGCCTCTGTAACTTTTGAGTGTTAGCAGGGCACAGCAGGGACTCTGAACTGCAGAGACTACATTGTGGCTCTAGGCTCTCTTGGGAAACACAACGCAGGCACACACGGATCCTGCGCAGGCCTGGGGTTCCTGATCGCAGCCTGCAGTTCCTGGTTGCGGCCCACAGAAGGGGCTAGCTGCCTGCCAAGCGGACAGCGCATGACCCCTGCACTAGACTGCGGCTTCTTCCTGCCCGCTGTGAAGGTTGACCTGCTTCTGGTGCTACTCGTGCGACTCCTGCATGTGTCTGCAGTTCCCATACTGCCCGCTGCAAATAAAAACTGGATCTCTTTCTACCGCAGGGTCAAAACAACAGCTTCAGAATTGTTTGCATGCCTGCTCGTATGACCCTGGATCATAAAATCAGTTGGAGACCAAAACTCTTCCCCAACACTTGGTGGATGGAGCAGGGTTGGAAAGAAAGCCGGTTTTTTTACATTTGCCTCACCCAGCTGGAGCAGCCTCGGCCCGCATCACCCAGCTTCCCCAGCATAGGGCAGAAGGAGGAGTTGTCCCAGTGTGCCTTGTGTTTCCATCTTTCCTTTCCTACAGCCTCCCCAACCAACGAAATGCAGGAAGCGAAGGGACCATGACAGATGCACACTGACTCTAAATGTAGCAGGAGACAAGAAATAAGAAATAGACAACCCCTCTCTCCCAAAACTTGCCCCCCACAGTGTCACCTTGTGTCTGCCCTACAAGAAGACTCCACAAAAGTACCAATGTAGGCTTTGGTGCACTCCTACTGAAAATAACGCCCTCATGTCAATGACGAAGAACCCAGTATACAGGATGAATTCCTTAAAACTAAAACTCCTCAAAAAGATCAGGAAATTTATCAAGGCAGCATCTTAGATCTAAAAGTTTCAGGAATAAGTGACAGAGAAGTTCAAGTAGTAATTCTAAAGGCTCTGTGACAAATGAAAACATACTGGTAGAGCACTATGGCTGAGAAAAACAACATAAAAAAGGAACTGAATGACATATAAATAACTCCATGAACAAAATGAACAATTAAACAAAGAAATTCAAATCTTAAGGAAGATTGATATAGAAATGTGAGAGAGAAATAATACAATAAAAAAAGTAAGAAACTAAATACTGCCATAGGAAACAGGGCCATCCACATGAAGGAAATAATTAGTGATATTGAAGATCAGAACATGGAAACAGCTAAGAAAGAGGAAGGGAGGGAATATAGAAACAAAAGGATTGAAAGAATTCTACAAGAACAATCTGACTCCATGAGACAAAACAACATTAGGATAATAGAAATCGAAGAAGGGGTAGAGCATTCTACAGAGAGCACATTCTAACAAATACTAGATGAGAACTTTCTAAAACTATGGAAAGATCTGGAACCTCAAGTTCAAGAAGGAAACAGATACCGGAACCTTAACAGATCTTCTCCAAGACACATGATACTAAAGATATCCAAAAGTAAAGACAAAGAGTCAATTCTCAAGGCAGACAGGAAACAAGAATTATAATATTTAGAGGAAAACCCATCAGGATGGCATCATATTTCTCAGCAGAAATGCAGCAAGCCAGAAGAGGGTGGAATCCAATATACAAAAACTGAAAAGAGAGTAACTTATATCCAAGGATAATTTATCCAGCAAAATATATTTCAGATACGAAGGTGGAAAAAAACCTTCTCAGACACACAGAAACTGAGGGAATTTTCCAGGACAAGGCCAGCACTCCAAGCAATACTGAAGGAGTCTCTTCAACCAGAAACAAAACATCAGGAAAAATGGAACAAAGTTGGGGCAACGGGAAAGAAACAAAAATAAAACAAATCAAACAAAGAAATAAGTCATGGTCACAGGAAATCCTCCTATATCGATTGTCACTCTAAATGTTAATGGGGTGAACTCACCAATAAAAAGACACACAGTAGGAGACTAGATTAAAAAACAGAATCAATCTCTGTGCTGTCTCCAGGAAACACACCTCAGCCATAAGGACAAACACAGACTCAGAGTGAGAGGATGGGAAACAATACTTCAACCAAATGGTAACCAGAGAAAAGCAGGAGTTGCCATACTTATACCGAATGAAATAAACGTCAGGTTAAAAGGGATAGTAAAAGACAAGAACAGACATTACGTAATAATAAAAGGCACAATGCAACAACAATACTACTT
This sequence comes from Lyroderma lyra, assembly GCA_004026885.1. Classification (NCBI taxonomy): domain Eukaryota; kingdom Metazoa; phylum Chordata; class Mammalia; order Chiroptera; family Megadermatidae; genus Lyroderma; species Lyroderma lyra. The sequence continues at coordinate 24,300 of PVJL010014100.1, read as the reverse complement.
GACACGTATTAATATATATGCTCCTAACCAGGATGCACCAAAATAGACAAAGAAACTACTAACAGATTTGAAAGGAGAAACTGATGAATACACAATCATTGTGGGAGAGTTAAACACCGCACTAACAGCAATGGACAGATCATCAAAACAGAAAATAAATAAGAAAACATCAGCACTGATTGACACCTTACAGCAATTGGCCATAATTGATATTTGCAGGACACCTCATCCAGCAAAAGGAGACTATTTCCTCTCTTCTAGTGCACATGGAACATTCTCAAAGATATCCCAAATGCTGAGTCACAAAAGTAGACTCAGCAAATTTAGGGAGATTGAAATTATACCATGTGTATCCTCAGACCACCATGCTTTGAAATTGGAGATCAACTGTAAAAGGAAAGCAGAAAATAACACATTTAAACAGGACTTTATAAAAGAACAATAAGAGATGAGAGTAAAAATATGTACAAATAACTGACAATGAAAACACAACATACCAGAATTATTGGGACACAGCGAAAGCAGTGATAAGAGGGAAATTTATATCAATACAGGCCTGTCTTAAGAAACAAGAAAAATCACAAGGAAACAACTTATCATACCATCTTAAAAAACTAGAAATAGAAGAACACACAAAACCCAAATTCAGCAACAGAAAAGAAATCATAAAAATTAAAGCAGAGTTTTACCAATTACAGAACAAAAGGACAGTAAAAAAAATGAATATTACAAAGAGATGGTTCTTTGAGAAAGTCAACAAAACTGACAAAACCTTGGCGAGACTACTCAAAGGATGAAAAGAAAGGACAAAAGTATCCAAAATTAGAAATGAAAGGGGAGAAATTACCTTTGATACCACAGAAATACATAAGATTATCAGAAAATCTTATGAAGAACTTTATGCCACTAAATTTAACAACCTAGAAGAAATGGACAAGTTTCTAGAACCTTATACCTTACCTAGATTGAACCAAGAGGATCTCGATAATCTAAATAGACCAATTCATACAGAAGACATTAAAATGACTATCCATAATATCCCTAAAGGCAAAAGCCATGGACCAGATCGTTTCACCAGTGAATTTTACCAAGCATTCAAAGAATAATAAACACCTATCCTCCTCAGACTCCTCCAAAATATTGAAGAAGAAGCAGTAGTTCCTAACTCGTTCTATGAGGCCAACATTACTCTAATACGAAAGCCTGGCAAAGACAATACAAAGAAAGAAAACTATTGACCAATATCTCTGATGAACACAGATGCAAAAATACTAAACAAAATATTAGCAAACAGAATATAGCAATGCATCTAAAAGATCATACCTCAAGATCAAGTGGTATTCATCCCAGGAGCACAAGGATGTTTCAACATATGAAAATCAATCTATGTGATACACCACATAAATACAATCAAAGATAAAGTACGTATGACCATTTCCCATTGATGCAGAAAAAACTTTCAACAAGATACAGCATCCATTTACGATCAAAACACTAAATAAAATAGGTATAGAAGGAAAGCATCTCAACATAATAAAGGCCATATATGACAAGTCCTCAGCTAACATCATAGTCAATGGGGAAAAGCTGAACCCTATCACTTAAAATCAGGAATAGACAGGGATGCCCTCTGTCACCATTGTTACTTCAAATAGTAATGGAACTTCTAGCTACAGCAATTGGGCAAGAGAAAGGAATCAAAGGTATCCAAATTTGGAAAGATGAGGTCAAATTGTGACTATTTGCCGGTGACATGACGCCTTATATGAAAAATTCCAAAGATTCTACCAGGAAACTATTAAAAGCAATAAACGAATATACTAAACTCGCAGGATACAAAATAAATGTAAAAAATTCAACAGCATTCCTATTACCAACAACAAATCCTCAAAAAAGAAATGAGGGAATCAATTCCCTTTGCTATCAAAACAAAATGAATGAAATACCTGAGGTTTAAGTTAATGAAGAAAGTGTCAGACTTATACACAGAAAAGTATGAGACACTTTTGAAAGAAATTGAAACAGACGTTAAGAGGTGGAAAGATATCCCCTGTTCAAGGATAGGAAAATTTAACATTGTTAAAATGGACATTCTACCTAAAGCCATCTACACATTTAATGCAATACCCATGAAAATCCCACAATCATACTTTCATGAAATAGATAAAAGTATTAGTAAATTCATATGGTGCCATAAATGACTTCGGATTGCCAAAGCATACTACCTAAAAAGAATAAGGCTGGTGGCATTAAATTCCCTGACTTCAATAGACATTACAAAGCATCAATAGTCAAAACAGCTTGGTACTGGCAGAACAGATATATAGACCAATGGAATAGAACTGAAACCCAGAAATAAACCCACAAAATTATGGACAAGTAATTTTCGATAAAAGAGCAAAAAACATACAATGAGGAAAATACACACTCTTAGTAGGTGGTGCTGGGAAAACAGGAATAATATATGCCAAAAATGAACTTGAGCTGTGAACTCTCTCCATATACAAAAATTAACTCGAAATGGATTAAAGACTTTCATATCATACCTGCAACCATAAACTGTATAGAAGAAAACATTGGTAGTAAATATATAGACCTAGGACTCAAGGAAGACCTCATGAACCTGACCGCAAAGGCAAGGGAAGTAAAAGCAAAAATAAATGATTGGGATTTTATCAAACTAAAAAGCTTCTCACAGGAAAAGGAACCATCAATAAGGCAAAGAGACAGTCAACTGAATGGGTGAAAGTATTTGCAAATAACGCATCAGATAACGGTCAAATATCTAAAATATATAAAGATCTAATAAGGCTTAATATCACAAAAACAAACAACCCATTTATAATCTTGGCAGAAGAACTAAACAAGCACTTCTCCCACGAAGAAGTACAGATGGGAAGCAGACGTATGAAAAACTGCTCAACCTCATTAGCTATCCGGGAAATGCAAATAAAAATCACAATGAGGTATCACCTCACACCTGTTAGAATGGCTATCATCAACAAGACAAGAAATAACAAGTGCTATAGAGGATGTGGAGAAAAAGGGACTCTGGTACACTGCTGTTGGGAAGGAAAACTGCTACAACCACTGTGGAAGGTGTGTGCAGATACATCAGAAAACAGGGAATGGAGTTCCCATTTGACGCAGCAATCTCTCTTCTGGGGGTTTACCCAAAAAACCTGAAAACCTTTGTCCACAAAGACTTATATACCCCAATGTTCATTGAAGCGCTGCTCACAGTGGACATAACATGGAAACAACCAAAGTGCCCTGAGACAGATGACTGGATAAAGAAGCTGTGGTACATATACACAATGGAATATCACTCAGCTATTAGAAAACATGAGGGATTTCTCTGGTGGTGTAGTGGCTTAAGGTTCCAGTGCTATCTGTGCTGCGGCCTGGGTTCGACTCCCATCTAGAGACCTACCCACATACAACAGAAAAAAAGAAAAAAGAAAACATGAAATAGTGTCATTTGCAACAAAATGGATGGACTTCAAGATCATCATACTTAGTGAAATAAGTCAGATAGAAAAAACAAAGAACTGTGTGATTTCACTCATATGCAGAATATAAAACTGAAAGGAACAAAGAGATAAGAAATGAACAAACAAATAATCAACCCATAGACATAATAAAAAGTTCAATGTTTATTTGGGAATGAGCGGGTTAGGGAGGGGAAAAAGGGGATGGGGTGTGGGAGGATGGAAGGGAAGCTAAATATAAGGTGATGGAAAGAGAACTCACACTGGGTGGTGATCAATAAGTTGACAATGCGCTGTAGAATTGTATACATGAAAACTCTGTTATCCTTGCTAACATATGTCACCCCAATATGTCTAAGAATAAAAATGAATTTTAAAAATTTTCTTCCAATGTTTTAGAAGTAAAGTATCCAACGAGCTTCATATAAGGCAGGCCTAAACAACATGTTGCCCAGGATGGCTTTGAATGTATCCCAATACAAATACTGAAAATGTAATATTTTGTGGTATTTTTTTGTTATAGCTTATGAGCCATTCTTGGTACTAGTGGATTTTATGTGATTCCCAAGACAATTCTATTTCCAATGTGGCCCAGGGAAGCCAAAGTGTTAGATACCACTTATGTAAACGATTGTCCTTTAGTGAAAGTGATAATTTAAAACACTTGTTTAACTCAACATTTCTTTCTACTCAGAGTTCTGTTAGTCCTTTGCTTGGTAAATCCTGATTTTTCTTTTGCTCTTTCTTAGGAAAATTCTAAAAGATGACACATTTATTTTATTGAAATATGATTCTTCGGAGTAATAGTGCCAGGTTTTAATAAAATTTGGAAGTTGAAATAAAGTTAGATGTTAAATGAAATCCAGCATAGTGATTGTTTTTATGTGTCCCACATGTTCTCAACAAGGAACTGTGAATTTGTGCAGATGATAGTGATTATACAGCTAAAGAATTAATACAAAGAAACTTGAGGGGGCTAGCAGAAACAAAGATTAGCTGAGCTTAGTTAGCTACAAATAAAAGAACTCATATTAGCCAGATATCACAAAAAAAGCTTACCTGATCTTGGCTACCTGCAAGGAAAAATATTCTGTGATACGATTCTACCTGTGATTTTCACAGGTGACCACATCTTGATATTGAACAATCTGCATGTACATTTTTTGTACAAGAAGAACTAAACCAAAGTACAAGGCAACTGTGTGCCTTGGACCCTGCTACATTAATCTGCCAGGCCCATACTTCTCTCTTTGAATAAAACTTTCCATCTTGGATTTTCAGATCCCTCATGAACTTTTCACATTCTGTCAATACTCATCTGCATCCAATAACCAGAAGAGAAGACATTACATGACTAACTGTTCCTGGTTCCACAAATTCAATGTAACCTTTTAATTTGGTTGAAGTTCATAAAAATCACTTCAATGCTTGGACATTGGAGGGCAAGCTGGTAAAAGGAGAGTAGGGCCCTAAAGTGTCTCCCAGAAAACACAATTGAACTGCTCTCCGGATCCAAGAAAGAAGACTCTGAGTGACAAAAACAGCAGCTGAGAAATCCATGTATTGCCAGTAAACACCAGAAGGTTGGAGAGAAAGGGGCGAGTCGGAGGGAGGGAAGGGATCAAAGGCAGATCGCAACAGGATCCGATCGTGGGTGACCATCCAAGAACAGCTCAGTGCATGGGAGAGGTAGAGGACAAGAGGTGACAATTGGAAAATCCCTAGCAAAGTGACAGAACAGTGGGAGTCGTTGGGGAGCTGGTCTGGGGAGCTGGAATTTGGAATGGCAAGTTGGGGACAGAGCTTGGGAGCCAGCCTCTGTAACTTTTGAGTGTTATCAGGGCACAGCAGGGACTCTGAACTGCAGAGACGACTTTGTGGCTCTAGGCTCTCTTGGGAAACACAACGCAGGCACGCACAGCTCTTGTGCCGGCCTGGGGTTCCTGGTCGCAACCTGCAGTTCCTGGTTGTGGCCCACTACGGGGGCTAGCCGCCTGCCAAGCGGACAGCCCACGACCACTGCCCTAGACTGCGGCTTCCATTCTTGCCCGCTGTGAAGGTTGACCTGCTTCTGGTGCTGTTCGAGCAGCTCCTGCATGGGGCTGCAGTTCCCATACAGCCCGCTGCAAAGACAAACTGGCTCCCTTTCTACCGCGGGGTCCAAACAACAGCTTCGGAATTGTGTGCATGCCTGCTGGCATGCCCATGGCTCCTAAAAGCAGTTCGAGTCCACAGATTCTGCCCCAACACTTGGTCGCTGGAGCAGGCCTGGAAAGAAAGGCGGTTTTTATAGCATTCGCCCCAGCCAGCAGGAGCAGCCTCGGCCCGCATCACCCAGCTTCACCAGCATAGGGCAGAAGGAGGAGTTGTCCCAGTGTGCCTTTTATTGGCATTTTCCCTTTTCTACAGCCTCCCCAACCAACTAAATGCAGGAAGCGAAGGGACCATGACAGATGCACACTGACTCCAAATGTAGCAGGAGACCAGAAATAAGAAATAGACAATCCCTCTCTCCCAAAACTTGCCCCCAACAGGGCCACCTTGTGTCTGCCCTACACCAAGATTCCACAAAAGTACCAATCAGGGCTTTGGTGCACTACTACTGAACATAACGTCCTAATGTCAATGAGGAAGAACCCAACATACAGGATGAATTCCTTAAAACTAAAACTCCTCAAAAAGATCAGGAAATTTATCAAGACAGCATCTTAGATCTAGAAGGTTCTGGAATAAGTGACAGAGAAGTTCAAGTAGTAATTCCAAAGGCTCTGAGACAAATGAAAACATACTGGCAGAGCACTATGGCTGAGATAAACAACATAAAAAAGGAAATGAATGACATATAAATAACTCCATGAACAAAATGAACAATTTAACAAAGAAATTCAAACCCTAAGGAAGATTGACATAGAAATGTGAGAGATAAATAATACAATAAAAATAGTGAGAAACTAAACACTGCCATAGGAAACAGGGGCAACCGCATGAAGGAAATAAGTAGTGATATTGAAGATCAGAACATGGAAACAGCTAAGAAAGAGGTAGGGAGTTATCTTGTAGATAACTCTACAAGAACTATCTGACTCTATGAGACAAAACAACATCAGGATAATAGAAATTGAGGAAGCGGTAGAGCATTCTACAGAGAGCACACTCAAACAAATAGTAGATGAGAACTTCCCAAACCAATGGAAATATCTGGAACCCCAAGGTCAAGACGGAAACAGATACCGGGACCTTAACAGATCTTCTCCAAGACACATGGTACTAAAGATATCCAAAATTAAAGAGAAAGAGTCAATTCTCAAGGCAGCCAAGGAAACAAGAACTATAACTTTTAGAGGAAAACCCATCAGGATGGCATCATATTTCTCAGCAGAAATGCAGCAAGCCAGAGAGGGTGGAAACCAATATACAAAAAGTGAGAAGAGAATAACTTATAGCCAAGGATAATTTATCCAGCAAAATTACTTTTCAGATATGAAGGTGGAATAAAGACCTTCTCAGACACACATAAGCTGAGGGAATTTGCCAGGACAAGGCCAGCACTCCAAGAAATACTGAAGGAGTCTCTTCGACCTGAAAGAAAACATCAGAAAAAATGGAACAAAATTGGGGCAACAGGAAAGAAAAAAAATTAAACAAATCAAACAAAGAAATAAGAAATGGTCACAGAAAATCCTCATATATCGATCGTCACTCTAAATGTTAATGGGCTGAACTCACCAATAAAAAGACACACAGTAGCAGACTAGATTAAAAAACAGAATCAATCTCTGTGCTGTCTCCAAGAAACACACCTCAGCCATAAGGACAAACCCAGACTCAGAGTGAAAGGATGTGAAACAATACTTCAACCAAATGTTAACCAGAGAAAAGCAGGAGTTGCCATATTTATAACGAATGAAATAAACTTCAGGTTAAGAGGGATATTAAAAGACAAGAACGAACATTACATAATGATAAAAGGCACAATACAACAACAATACTACATGACACTAATTAATATATATGCTCCTAACCAGGATTCACCAAAATAGACAAAGAAACTACTAACAGATTTGAAAGGAGAAACTGATGAATACACAATCATTGTGGGAGATTAAACACCGCACAAACAGCCATGGACAGATCATCCAAACAGAAAATAAATAAGGAAACATCAGCACTGAATGACACATTACAGCAATTGGCCATAATTGTTATTTGTAGGACACATCATCCAGCAAAAGGAGACCATTTCTTCTTTTCTAGTGCACATGGAACATTCTCAAAGATATCCCACATGCTGAGACACAAAGGTAGCCTCACGAAATTCAAGAAGATTGAAATTATACCATCTGTATCCTCAGCCCACCATGCTTTGAAATTGGAGCTCAACTGTAAAAGGAAAGCAAAAAAAAAAAAAAAAAAAAAAAAGAAACATATACATGGAGATGAAGAACAGCTCATTTAAAAAGGACTGGATAAAAGAACAATAAGAGATGAGAGTAAAAAATATATACAAATAACTGACAATGAAAACAAAACATACCAGAATTATTGGGACACAGCGAAAGCAGTGATAAGAGGGAAATTTATATCAATACAGGCCTGTCCTAAGAAACAACAAAAATCACAAGAAAACAACTTAACATACCATCTTAAAGAACTAGAAATACAAGAGCACACGAAACCCAAAGTCAGCAGAAGAAAGGAAATCATAAAAATTAAAGCAGAGCTATACCAGTTAGAGAAAAGGAGGACAATAGAAAAAATGAATATTACAAAGAGCTGGTTCTTTGAGAAAGTCAACAAAACTGACAAAACCTTGGTGAGACTAATAAAGGATGAAAATTAAGGACACAAATATCCAAAATTAGAAATGAAAGGGGAGAAATTACCACTGATACCACAGAAACACATAGGATTATAAGAAAATCCTATGAAAAACTTTATGCCACTAAATTTAACAACCTAGAAGAAATGGACAATTTTCTAGAATCTGATAGCTTCCATAGATTGAACCAAGAAGATCTCGATAATCTAAATAGACCAATTCATAGTGAAGAGATTATAATGACTATCCATTGTCTCCCTATAGGCAAAAGCCATAGACCAGATCCTTTCACCAGTTAGTTTTTCCAAGCATTCAAAGAATAATAAACACCAATCCTCCTCAGATTCCTCCAAAATATTAAGGAAGAAGCAATACTTCCTAACTCGTTCTATGAGGCCAACATTACTCTAATACCAAAGCCTGGCCAAGACAATACAAAGAAAGAAAACTATAGACCAATATCTCTGATGAACACAGATGCAAAAATTCGAAACAAAATATTAGCAAACATAATATAGCGATGCATCCCAAACATCATACCTCAAGATCCAGTGGTATTCATCCCAGGAGCACAAGGATGGTTCAACATACGAAAACCAATCTATGTGAAACACCACACAAATAAAATCAAAGATAAAGAACCTATGACCATTTCCCATTGATGCAGAAAAAGCTTTCAACAAGATACAGCATCAATTTATGATCAAAACACTAAATAAAATAGGTATAGAAGGAAAGCATCTCAACATAATAAAAGCCATATATGACAAGGCCTCAGCTAACATCATAGTCAATGGGGAAAAGCTGAAGCCTATTCCCTTAAAATCAGGAACAAGACAGGGATGGCCTCTGTCACCATTGTTATTTCATATAGTAATGGAACTTCTAGCCACAGCAATCGGGCAATAGAAAGGAATCAAAGGTATCCAAATTTGGAAAGAAGAGGTCAAATTGTCACTATTTGCCGATGACATGACCCCTTATATAAAAAATTCCAAAGATTCTACCAGGAAACTATTAGAAGCAATAAACAAAGAAAACAAAGTCGCAGGATACAAAATAAATATAAAAAAATCAACAGCATTCCTATATACAAACAACAAATCCACAGAAAAAGAAAGGAGGGAATAAATTCCCTTTGCTATGAAAACAAAATGAATGAAATACCTGAGGTTTAAGTTAACTGTCAGACTTATACAGAGAAAACTATAAGACGCTTTTGAAAGAAATTGAAACGGAGTTTAAGAGGTGGAAAAATATCCCCTGTCCATGAATAGGAAAATTTGACATTGTTAAAGAGGACATTCTGCCTAAAACAATCTACACATTTAATGCAATACACATGAAAATCCCACAATTATAATTTCATGAAATAGATAAAAGAATTAGTAAATTCATATGGAACCATATATGACCTCAAATTGCCAAAGCATACTACATAAAAGGAATAAGGCTGGTGGCCTTACATTCCCTGACTTCAATTGATATTACAAAGCATCAATAGTCAAAACAGCTTGGTACTGGCAGAAGATCAGAAATATAGACCAATGGAATAGAACTGAAAGCCCAGAAATAAACCCACAAATTTATGGACAAATAATTTTCGATAAAGTAGCAAAAATCATACAATGAAGAAAAGACAGCCTCTTTATTAGGTGGTGCTGGGAGAACAGGAATAATATATGCAAAAAATGAACTTGAGCAGTGAACTCTCTCCATACACAAAAATTAATTCGAAATGGATTAAAGACCTTCATATCAGACCTACAACAAAAGAAAATATTGGTACAAAACTTATAGACCTAGGACTCAAGGAAGACTTCATGAACTTGACTTCAAAGGCAAGTGAATTAAAGCAAAAATAAATGAATGGGATTTTATCAAACTAAAAAGCTTCTGTACAGGAAAAGAAACCATCAGCAAGGCAAAGAGACAGCCAACTGAATGGGAGAAAATATTTGCAAGAAAATATATGCATCAGATAAGGGTCTAATATCTAAAATATATAAAGAACAAATAATGCTTAATAACACAAAAACAAACAACCCAATTATAAACTGGGCAGAAGAACTAAACAGGCACTTCTCCCATGAAGAAGGACAGATGGGCAGCAGACATATGAAAAACTGCTCAACCTCATTAGCTATCAGGGAAATGCAAATCAAAATCACAGTGAGGTATCACCTCACACCTGTGGCTATTATCAACAGGATAAGAAATAACAAGTGCTGGAGAGTATGTGGAGTAAAAGGGACTCTGGTACACTGCTAGTGGGAATGAACATCGGTACAACCACTGTGGAAGGCAGTGTGGAGATTCCTCAGAAAATTGGAAATGGGGTTCCCATTTGACCCAGCAATCCCTCTTGCGGGGGTCTACCCAAAAAAGCTGAGAACCTTTGTCCACAAAGACTTATGTACCCCAATGTTCATTGCAGTGCTGTTCACAGTGGACATAGCATGGAAACAACCAAAGAGCCCAGCGACAGAAGACTTGATAAAGAAGCTGTGGTACATATACACTATGGAATATCACTCAGCTACAAGAAAACATGAGTGATTTTTCTGGTGATATAGTGGCTTCAGGCTCCGGTGCTATCAGTGCTGCAGCCTGGGGTCGACTCCCATCTAGAGAGCTACCCACATATAAAAACATAAGCCAAAAAAAAAAAAAAAGAAAACATGAAATGGTTTCATTTGCAACAAAATGGATGGACCTGAAGATCATCATACTTAGTGAAATAAGTCAGACAGGAAAAACAAAGAATTGTATGACTTCACTCATATGCAGTATATAAAACTGAAAGGAACAAAGAGGTAAGAAATGAACAAACAAACAATCAACCCTTGGACATAATCAACAGTTCAAAGTTTATTTGGGAATGAGTGGGTTAGGGAAGGGAAAAAGTGGACGGGGTGTGGTAGGACTGAGGGGATGCTAAATATAAAGTGATGGAAAGAGAACTCACACTGTAGGTGAACATATTGTACAATAAGTTGACAATGCACTGTAGAATTGCATGCATGAAACCTATGTTTTCCTTGCTAACAGATGTCACCCCAATAAGTCTAACAATAAAAATGAATTTTATAAATTTTTTCCAATGTTTTAGAAGTAAAATATCCAACGAGATTCATATAAGGCAGGACAAACAAACTTGTGGCCAAGGTTGGCTTTGAAAGTAGCCCAATGCCAATAATTAAAATGTAATATTTTGTGGCATTTTTTTGTTATAGCTTATGAGCTATTGTTAGTCTAGTGGATTTTATGTGTTACCCAAGACAGTTCTATTTCCAATGTGGCCCAGGGAAGCCAAAGTTTTAGATTCCACTCACGTTAACGTTTCTCCTTTAGTGAAAGTGATCATTCAAAACACCTGTTTCACTCAACACTTCTATTATACTCAAAGTTCTGTTAGTCCTTTGCTTGGTAAGTCTTGATTTTTCCTTTGCTTTTTCTTAAGAAAATTCTAAAAGATGACACACTTATTTTCTTGAAATTTGATTCTTCACGTAACAGTGACAGGTTTTAATTACATTTGAAATTTGAAATGAAGTTTGATGTTAAATGAAATCCAGCATAGTGATTGTTTTTATGTGCCCCACATGTTCTCAAGAAGAAACTGTGGATTTGTGCAGATGATAATGATTAGACAGCTAAAGAGTTAATACAAATAAACTTGAGGGGGCTAGTAGGAACCAAGTTTAGCTGATTTTAGTTAGCTACAAATAAAAGAACTCATATGACTACTTTTCTGTCTACAGTGAGCCTGATCTTGGAAAACAAGCTTACCTGAGCTTGGCTAGCGGCAAGGAAATGTTTACTGTGGCCCGATTCTACATGTGATATTTTAAAGGTGACCACATCTTGATATTGAAGAATCTGCATGAACATTTTTGTATAAGAAGAGCTAACCGAAAGTTCAGGGCAACTGTATGCCTTGGACCCTGCTACATTAATCTGCCATGCCCATACATCTCTCTTTGAATAAAACGTTCCAACTTGGATTTTCAGATCCCTCATGAATTTTCACATTCTGTCAGTACTCAGGGACATCCAATAACCAGAAGAGAAGACATTACATGACTAACTGTTGCTGGTTCCACAAATTAAATATATCCTTTTAATTTTGATGATGTTCATAAAAATCTTTTCAATGCTTGGAAGTTGGAGGGCAAGATGGTGAAAGGAGAGTAGGGCCCTAAAACGTCTCCCAGAAAACACAATTGAACGGCCTCCAGGATCCAAGAAAGAAGACTCTGAGTGACAAAAACAGCAGCTGAGTAATCCATGTATTGCCAGGAAACACCTGAAGGCTGGAGAGAAAGAGGCGATTTGGAGAGAGGGCAGGGATCAAAGACAGATCGCAACAGGACCCGATCGTGGGTGCCCATCCAGGAGCTGTTCAGTGCATGGGAGGGGTAGAGAACAAGAGGTGACAAGAGAAAAATCCCTAGGAAACTGGCAGAATAGTGGCAGTCGTTGGGGAGCTGGTCTGGGGAGCTCGAATTTGGAATGGCAAGTTGGGGACAGAGCATGGGATCCAGCCTCTGTATCTTTTGAGTGTTAGCAGGGCACAGCAAGGACTCTGAATGGCAGAGACTACATTGTTGCTCTAGGCTCTCTTGGGAAACACAATGCAGAAAAGCACGGCTCCTGCGCAGGCCTGGGTTTCCTGTTCGCAGCCTGCAGTTCCTGTTTGCGGCCCTCTGTGGGGGCTAGCCGCCTGCCAAGCGGACAGCACACGACCCCTGCACTGGAATGCGGCTTCCATTCCTGCCAGCTGTGAAGGTTGACCTGCTGCTGATACTGCTCGTGCGGCTCCTGCATGGGGCTGCAGTTCCCATACAGCCCTCTGCAAAGACAAACTGCCTTCCTTTCTACCACAGGGTCAAAACAACAGCTTCGGAACTGTGTGCATGCCAGCTCGCATAATCCTGGCTCTTAAAAGCAGTTCGAGTTAACAGACTCCGACCCAACACTTGGTCGCTGGAGCAGGCCTGGAAAGAAAGGCGGTTTTTATAACATTCGCCCCAGCCAGCAGGAAGAGCCTCAGACCGCATCACCTAGCTTCCCCAGCATAGGGCAGAAGGAGGAGTTGTCCCAGTGTGCCTTTTATTGGCATCTTTCCTTTTCCACAGCCTCCCCAACCAACTAAATGCAGGAAGCGAAGGGACCATGACAGATGCACACTGACTCCAAATGTAGCAGGAGAGCAGAAATAAGAAATAGACAACCCCTCTCTCCAAAAACTTGCCCCTCACTGGGCCACCTTGTGTCTGCCCTACCTCAAGACTCCACAAAAGTACCAATCTGGGCTTTGGTGCACTATTACTGAACATAACGCCCTCATGTCAATGAGGAAGAACACAGCATACTGGATAAAATCCTTATAATTGAAACTGCTCAAAAAGATCAGGAAATTTTCCAGACAGCATCTTAGATCTAAAAGTTTCTGGAATAAGTGACAGAGAAGTTCAAGTAGCAATTCTAAAATCTCTGAGACAAATGAAAACATACTGGCAGAGCACTATGGCTGAGATAAACAACATAAAAAAGGAACTGAATGACATAAAAATAACTCCATGAACAAAAGGAAAAATTTAACAAAGAAATTCAAACCCTAAGGAAGATTGACATAGTAATGTGAGAGATAAATAATACAATAGAAAAAGTGAGAAAATAATTATTGCCATAGGAAACAGGGCAAAACACATGGAGGAAATAATTAGTGATATTGAAGATCAGAACACGGAAACAGCTAAGAAAGTGGAAGGGAGGTAATATAGAAACAGAAGGATTGAAAGAATTCTACAAGAACTATCTGACTCCATGAGACAAAACAACATCAGGATAATAGAAATTGAAGAAGGGGTAGAGCATTCTACAGAGAGCACACTCAAACAAATAGTAGATGAGAACTTTCCAACCAATGGAAATATCTGGAACTCCAACTTCAAGAAGGAAACAGGTTTCCTTGATTCCAGGACCTTAACAGAACTTTAAAAAGATACATGGTACTAAAGATGTCCAAATTAAAGAGAAAGAGTCAATTCTCAAGGCAGCCAGGGAAACAAGAAGTATAATTTTAGAGGAAAACCCATCAGGATGGCATCATATTTCTCAGCAGAAATGCAGCAAGCCAAAAGAGGGTGGAATCCATTATACAAAACCTGAAAAGAGAGTAACTTATAGCCAAGGATAATTTATCCAGCAAAATTAGTTTTCAGATATGAAGGTGGAATAAAGACCTTCTCAGACACACAGAAGCTGAGGGAATTTGCCAGGACAAGGCCAGCACTCCAAGAAATACTGAAGGAGTCTCTTCGACCCGAAACAAAACATCAGGAAAAATGGAACAAAGTTGGGGCAACGGGAAAGAAACAAAAATAAAACAAATCAAACAAAGATATAATTAATGGTCACAGGAAATCCTCCTATCGATCGTCACTCTTAAAGTTAATGTCCTGAACTCAACAAAAAAAGACACACAGTAGCAGACTAGATTAAAAAACAGAATCAATATCTGTGCTGTCTCCAGGAAACACACCTCAACCATAAGGACAAACACAGACTCAGAGTGAAAGGATGGGAAACAATAGTCCAACCAAATGGTAACCAGAGAAAATCAGGAGTTGCCATGCTTATACCTAATGAAATAAACTTCCGGTTAAAAGGGATCGTAAAAAACAACGACGGACATTACATAATGATAAAAGGCACAAAAAAAAACAATACTACTTGACACGTATTAATATATATGCTCCTAACCAGGATGCAGCAAAATAGACAAAGAAACTACTAACAGATTTGAAAGGAGAAAGTGATGAATACACAATCATTGTTGGAGACTTAACCAACGCACTAACAGCCATGGACAGATCATCCAAACATAAAATAAATAAGGAAACATCAGCACTGACTGACACATTACAGTCATTGGCAATAATTGATATTTGCAGGACACTCCATCCAGCAAAAGGAGACTATTTGTCATTTTCTAGGGCATGTGGATCATTCTTAAAATTATCCCACATGCTGAGATACAAAATTAGCCTCAGCAAATTCAAGGAGATTGAAATTATACCATGTGTACGTCAGACCACCATGCTTTGAAATTGGAGAGCAACTGTAAAAGCAAAGCAGAAAAAAACACATATACATGGAGATGAAGAACAGCTCATTTTAAAAGGACTGGATAAAAGAACAATAAGAGATGAAATGTAAATGTAAAAAACATATACAAATAACTGACAATGTAAACACAACATACCAGAATAATTGGGACACAGCGAAAGCAGTGATAAGAGGGAAATTTATATCAATCCAGGCCTGCTTAAGAAACAAGAAAAATCACAAGGAAACAACTTAACATACCATCTTAAAGAACTAGAAATAGAAGAGCACACAAAACCCAAAGTCAGCAGAAGAAAAGAAATAATAAAAATTAAAGCAGAGCAATAAAATTAGACAACAGGAGGGCAATAAAGAATGAATATTACAAAGAGCTGGTTCTTTGAGAAAGTTAACAAAACTGTTAAAACCTTGGCAAGACTAATCAAAGGATGAAAAGAAAGGACACACATATCTAAAATTAGAAATGAAAGGGGAGAAATTACCACTGATACCACAGAAATACAAAGGATTATATGAAAATCTTATGAAGAACTTTATGCCACTAAATTTAACAACCTAGAAGAAATGGACAAGTTTCTAGAACCTGATAGCTTACCTAGATTGAACCAAGAAGATCTCGATAATCTAAACAGACCAATTCATAGTGAAGAGATTAAAATGACTATCCATAATCTCCCTAAAGGCAAAAACCATGGAGCAGATCGATTCACCAGTGAGTTTTATCAAGCATTCAAACAATAATAAAGAGCTATCCTCCTCAGACTCCTCCAAAATATTGAAGAAGAAGCAATATTTCCTAACTCGTTCTATAAGGCCAACATTACTCTAATACCAAAGCCAGGCAAAGACAATACAAACAAAGAAAAGATGCAAAAATTTTAGAATAAATATTAGCAAACAAAATATAGCGATGCATCTAAAAGATTATACCTCAAGATCAAGTGGGATTCATCCCAGGAACACAAGGATGGTTCAACATACGAAAATCAATCTATGTGATACACCACATAAACCAAATTCTGCTGGGGTCCTGACTTGGCATTCCAGAGAACAGTACCTGAAGTGGGGGGCGAGGTTTAAGGAAAAAAAGAAAGAAAGGGACAAAGAGGTTCCGGGAGGACTGGAAGCGTTTTTAGCAACCAGCCCTGAGTTTATTTTTTCTCCCCAATATTTCCCCACAGCATAGTGCAGCACAGCAGAAACAAATATGCATTATCTTACTCCAGGACAAATCATAAACCATCCCTGACTCTCTGCCACCTAACTTGAAGGTCAGAGTAAACGAGAGGGAGTCAGTTTCCCAAGGCCATTCTTCCAAGTTCTCAGATAGTCTTCTTTCTTTAGAGTTTCCCAAGGAACTGGCCTTATCAACTAGATTCCTCAGTGAGCAGTACACACATTCCAGATTGCAGAAGTAAAAGAAGTCATGCTTCCCTAAAGCCAGCCTGCATGGCTCCCAACATCTCCCCCTTTTTTATTTAATAAAACACACCTGTGACTCCAGGTGAGAGCGAAAGACAGTGCCTGTCTTAGGTGTTTCCCTTGTAAGTAATAACCTTACCCGCCATTGGCATTTCATCATCTTACGATGAAACCCTGTCTTAGGTTGGTTATTCCCAGGGAAATCTTACCCGTCTTTGACTATCCTGCCTTCGCTAAGTCTGGGGGGTGTGGAGCGAAATAAAACAGGGGGCCAAGCTTAAGGCATTGCCCTAAGCTTAATCTCATGGATATTGGCTTGAATATCCATCATTTTTTAAATGAAATATTTAATGAGGATGGAGAGTAAGCACAGAACTACACAGACACAAAGGCCCATTGCAAGAAATGCCATAACAGAATGGATAACAGTTGGCATAGAGGGCAAAGAATTTCTCATCATTTTAACAAACTTAGAGGCAACTTGAGCTGCATCAAATTTTAAGGGTTCGGCTTCTCTCGTATTTTTAATTTCATCATGAAGCCGAAGCATGTCCAGAGATTCATTAGCATTATGCCATATTCCCTGAAGATGTAAATGAACTCTATTCCATTCATGCTGACTATTATTATACATTTTAGGGGTAACGCACATCCAATGATGTTCAGCATGACAAACCAAATGAGATCTGACCTTTATACTTTGAATTTCGTCTCCCAAATATTGAACCATATCATATAAAGCATTTACTTTTTGTTCTAATTTTGCATCTATGTTTTCTTGAGTTCCCAAAGCTAAAGTAACATTCTTAGAAAGATCATTAACATAATGCACATTTTGAATAGTTTGTGAAAGAGCTACAGCAGCAGTGGCAGCAGTTGCAATGATAGTCACTAAAACCATTATTCCAGCAACCAAAAGTCCTATAAATCTTTTTGGTCTACTTAAAGCATACTCAATTCCTTTAAAAACCTGCAAACTTCTTTCAGTATACCAAGGTCCAGAAACATTAACAGGAAGCATAACAAAAGATGGTTGATTAAGAATCACAATACGGGTTCCGAGCGGGACCCAAGAAACACAATTAGTCAGATCACAATTAGAACAAGTTACATTAAACCGATTTCTCTCAAAGTGGATAATAATACTTCAAATCAAAAGTACATAAGGGGAAGGAACTCAAGCAGATACACGAACAGTTTTAACAGTTGTAGTCCAATCTCTAGTCCCAATTTTCTGCCACAAGGTGAACATGACCAAGGAACAGGCCGATTTATCCGGTACGTAGGCCCAGTATGTCTCCCCTGGTGCCGTCGGGAGACAGTCCATCAGCATCAACAGCAGGAGCATCATCGTGCATCTGAGTTTTCTGCGACGTGGACCAGCCTCTCCGGGAGCCACCTGGCGCTGTCCACATTCTGTGGGAAAACACAAACATGCCCTCTTCCTCAAATTAGCACTGGGTCGGGGCCATTCCATGCACCCGTGAGTGGATCCTTCCATCTCACCTGAGCGTATGTGCTCTGTGTGGTGGGGTGCCAAAATCGCTCCGCTGCAGAGCGTCCATGAGCATCAAATGTTAAAAAATTTAAAATAAATAATTCTGAGGTGACACGGGGTATAACTCACCCTGTTTTATTTTTTCTAATAGAGCCTTCAGGGAGCCATGTGTTCTTTTAACAATACTTTGTCCCTGAGGGTTATAAGGAAGTTTAGTTTTATGAGTAATTAGAAAATTTGTACAAAATTTTTGAAATGCCTGACTAGTATAGCCAGACCCAGTGTCAGTTTGTAAAATTTGAGGAGCTCCCCTAGCAGAAAGGCACTGTAAGCAGTGCGTTATAACATGCTTAGTGGCCTCTCCTCCAGTGTCCCTGCACGAGGGGAGTTCCTGAGGCATCTTCTTTACATATGCATTCACTGGCCCAATGTTTTTCTCTTATATCTAGGACAAAGACCAGGTTGCCGTCCCTGCTGAGAATCCTCAGCTTGTCTTTTAGGACATAGCTTAAATTGATGGCCCATTTGTCCACATCCAAAACAGCTTCCAGGGGGTCCCACCACTCGGGCTCTTCCCCGCTTTTGCTGTTGGAATAAAACTTCCTTAATTGTTTTCCCTTGTATAGCAGCAGCCATAGCCAAGCCTTGAATATAAGATGGTCCAATGTCTGAGCACAGCCTGATGTAATCATTAAGATTGGCCTTTTTTCTAAATGGTCTAAGGGCTGCCTGACATGCTGCATTGGCATTTTCAAATGCGAGTTGTTTGACCAACAACATTCCTGCCTGATTTTCTCCTCCCATTTCTCCCATCAATCTACTCGCAGACTGCAGCAGTCGTGCCACAAAATCTTGATATAACTCTTCTGGGCCCTGCCTGATTTTTGTCAGGTCCTCCCTCTGTCTTCCCCCATTGTTAGGAATTTTTGCCCAAGCCCTCCAAGCAGCTGCATTAGTTTGCACATATGTGGCAGGATTAAAACCGAGCTGTTCACCCAGCTCTCAGTAAGGACCTTCACCTGCCAACATGTCATAATCAATGGGGATATTCTGGCCTCTATTAATCTCAGCAGTAGCTTGACATAACTCTGAAAAATCTGATTTCCAGAGCAAAAAATCTCCTCCTGACAAACATGCCTTTGCCAACTGTTTCCATTCTGCAGGGGCCAGGGTTGCCGTAGATAAGGTATCAATTAAAGTCAGGGTGAATGGAGCTGTAGGCCCATATTGAGCGCAAGCAGTTTTTATCTCCTTTAGCTGTTTAAAAGGAATTGTAGCGTGATCTCTAATGACTCCGCCTTGGCCATCAGGCCGCTCAATAACTGGATATGCCATAAATCCTGATACATCCTCTCCCTGCAGATATGCTTGTTGAATCGAGGTCTGAAGCCTCGACTGCCTTCTTCCTCTCTGCCCAGCAGACATGGCCACTGGGGCAACGACAGCTCCCTCTATTCCTTTGCACGAGGGCTCATCTAACATATCCTCATTCCAAATTCTCATCTCAGCCATTTTTCGCTTCATTTCTCTTACCTGAGCCGCCAAGGGAACATGGATATACGACGATGGAGGCCGAGGGGGTTTACTTTCAGTTTTAGGCTGTTCTAGGTTACTTTCAATTTTAGGTGAATCCTGTTTTGAATTTTCTTGGGCTAAAAACAACTGAGGATTATCTAAATCACGGTCATGATATCTAGCTACTTCTTCCTCTAAGTCTTTATCATCCTGAGGATCCAGCTCCTCGTCAGGGGCAACTTTCTCAGAGAGTTGGAGCAAGAGAGCGGACGGGGAAGGGGCAGTCGGAGCTGCAGGGTCGGGTTGTGATCCCGACTCCTCCTCCTCTTTCTGACCCCCCATACCCTCATGTCTGGGATCCAAGCTATCTCTAATTAGAGTCCATAAAGGAAAAGTATCTACTGGAATTTTTTCAGGTCCATGAGCTTCAAAGTAATCTTGTAACCGGAACCGCACTTTTTCCCAAATTTTTACACTTATGGTACCCACTTCTGGAAACCAGGGACAAATATTTTCTATAAAATCTAGAAACTATTCTAATTGGGGTTTTCCTACCTTTACTCCCCTGGCCTTGAGAGGGTTCAGTAGGAGATTGGTGTACAACTGCTTACTATTTCCTGCACCTATCTTTATTACTATCACTCCCGGTCTTTTCTCACTGCGTACCACTTACCCATACGTACGACATTTTCCCGCGGTGACCTTCACCTGATCCCCAGTATTCAGGTCCCTGTTAGGGCTCCAACTCTGCCGGGGTCCTGCCTCGGCATTCCAGAGAACAGTACCTGAAGTGGGGGGGTGAGGTTTAAGGAAAAAAAGAAAGAAAGAGACAAAGAGGGTCAGGGAGGCCTGGAAGCATTCTTAGCAAACAGCCCCAAGTTTATTTTTTCACCCCAAAATATCCCCACAGCATGGTGCAGCACAGCAGAAACAAATATGCATTATCTTACTCCAGGACAAATCATAAACCATCCCTGACACTCTGCCACCTAACTTGAAGGTCAGAGTAAACGAGAGGGAGTCAGTTTCCCAAGGACATTCTTCCAAGTACCCAGATAGTCTTCTTTCTTTAGAGTTTCCCAAGGAACTGGCCTTATCAACTAGATTCCTCAGTGAGTAGTACACACCTTCCAGATTGCAGAAGTAAAACAAGTCATGCTTCCCTAAAGACAGCCTGCAAGGCTTCCAACACCAAATCAAAGATAAAGAACATATGACCATTCCCCATTGATGCAGAAAAAGCTTTCAACAAGATACAGCATCCATTTATGATCAGAAAACTCAATAAAATAGGTATAGAAGGAAAGCATCTCATCATAATAAAGGCCATATATGACAAGGCCTCGGCTAACATCAGAGTCAGTGGGGAAAACCTGAAGCCTATTTCCTTAAAATGAGGAAAAAGACAGGGATGCCCTATGTCACCATTGTTATTTAATATAGTAAAGGAAATTCTAGCCACAGCAATCGGGCAGGAGAAAGGAATCAAAATTATCCAAATTTGGAAAGAAGAGGTCAAATTGTCACTATTTGCTGATGACATGATGCCTGATATAAAAAATTCCAAAGATTCTACCAGGAAACTATTAGAAGCAATAAACGAATATAATAAAGTCACAGGATACAAAATAAATATAAAAAAACCAACAGCATTCCCATATACAAACAACAAATCCACAGAGAAAAAAAGGAGGAATTAACTCGCTTTGCTATCAAAACAAAATGAATCAAATAACTGAGGTTTAAGTTAATGAAGAAAGTGTCAGACTTATATACAGAAAAGTATAAGACACTTTTGAAAGAAATTGAAACGGATGTTAAGAGGTGGAAAAATATCCCCTGTTCATGGATAGGAAAACTTGACATTGTTAAAGTGCACATTCTACCTAAAGCAATCTACACATTTAATGCAATACACATGAAAATAACACAATCATACTTTGATGAAATAGACTAAAGAATTAGTAAATTCAAATGGAACCATAAATGACCTCAAATTGCCAAAGCATACTACATAAAAGGAATAAGGGTGGTGGCATTACATTCCCTGAATTCAATGGGCATTACAAAACATCAATAGTCAAAACAGCTTGGTACTGGCAGAAGAACAGAAATAAAGACCAATGGAATAAAACTGAAAGCCCAGAAATAAACCCACAAATTTATGGACAAATAATTTTCAATAAAGAGCAAAAAACATACAATGAGGAAAAGACAGCCTCTTTAGTAGGTGGTGCTGGGAGAACTGGAATAATATATGCAAAAATGAACTTGAGCTGTGAACTCTTTCCATATACAAAAATTAACTCAAAATGGATTAAAGACCTTCATATCAGACCTACAACAAAAGAAAATATTGGTACAAAACTTATAGACCTAGGACTCAAGGAAGTCTTCATGAACTTGACTTCAAAGGCAAGTGAATTAAAGCAAAAATAAATGAATGGGATTTTATCAAACTAAAAAGCTTCTGTACAGGAAAAGAAACCATCAGCAAGGCAAAGAGACAGCCAACTGAATGGGAGAAAATATTTGCAAGAAAATATATGCATCAGATAAGGGTCTAATATCTAAAATATATAAAGAACAAATAATGCTTAATAACACAAAAACAAACAACCCAATTATAAACTGGGCAGAAGAACTAAACAGGCACTTCTCCCACGAAGAAGGACAGATGGGCAGCAGACATATGAAAAACTGCTCAACCTCATTAGCTATCAGGGAAATGCAAATCAAAATCACAGTGAGGTATCACCTCACACCTGTGGCTATTATCAACAAGACAAGAATTAACAAGTGCTGGAGAGTATGTGGACAAAAAGGGACTCTGGTACACTGCTATTGGGAATGAAAACCGGTACAACCACTGTGGAAGGCAGTGTGGTGATTCCTCAGAAAACTGGAAATGGAGTTTCCATTTGACCCAGCAATTCCTCTTCTGGGGGTCTACCCAAAAAACCTGAAAACCTTTCTCCACAAAGATTTATGTACCCCAATGTTCATTGCAGTGCTGTTCACAGTGGACATAGCATGGAAACAACCAAAGAGCCCTGCGACAGAAAACTTGATAAAGAAGCTGTGGTACATATACACTATGGAATATCACTCAGCTATAAGAAAACATGCGGGAGTTCTCTGGTGGTGTAGTGGCTTCAGGCTCCGGTGCTTTCAGTGCTGCGGCCTGGGGTCGACTCCCATCTACAGAGCTACCCACATACAAAAACATAAGTCAAAAAAAAAAAGGAAAATATGAAATAGTGTCATTTGCAACAAAATGGATGGACCTGAAGATCATCATACTTAGTGAAATATGTCAGACCAAAAAAACAAAGAACTGTATGACTTCACTTATATGTGGTATACAAAACTGAAAGGAACAAAGAGATAAGAAATGGACAAAGAAACAATCAACCCTTGGACATAATCAACAGTTCAAAGTTTATTTGGGAATGAGTGGGTTAGGGAAGGGAAAAAGTGGACGGGGTGTGGTAGGACGGAGGGGATGCTAAATATAAGGTGATGGAAAGAGAACGCACACTGTAGGCGAACATATTGTACAATAAGTGGACAATGCACTGTAGAATTGTATGCATGAAACCTATGTTATCCATGCTAACAGATGTCACCCCAATAAGTCTAACAATAAAAATGAATTTTAAAAATTTTTTTCCAATGTTTTAGAAGTACAATATCCAACGAGATTCATATAAGGCAGGACAAACCAACCTGTGGTCCAGGATGGCTTTGAAGGTAGCCCAATACAAATACTTAAAATGTAATATTTTGTGGCATTTTTTTGTTATACCTTATGAGCTATGGTTAGTATTGGTGGATTTTATGTGTTATGCAAGACAGATCTATTTCCAACGTGGCCCAGGGAAGCCAAAGTGTTATATACCACTCACGTAAACTTTTATCCTTTAGTGAAAGTGATCATTTAAAACACCGGTTTAACTGAACACTTCTATTCTACTCAAAGTTCTATTAGTCCTTTCCTTGGTAAATTTTGATTTTTATGTTGCTTTTTCTTAGGAAAATTCTAAAAGATGACACACTTATTTTCTCGAAATTTGATTCTTCACAGTAATAGTGCCAGGTATTAATTACATATGAAAGTTGAAATAAAGTTTTTTTTTTTTTAATTCATTTTTATTGTTAGACTTATTGGGGTGACATCTGTTAGCAAGGATTACATAGGTTTCAGGCATACAATTCAACAGTGCATTGTCAACTGGATGCATAATAAGTTCACCACCTAATGTGACCCCTCTTTCCATCCCCTTATATTTAGCTTCCCCCCCTCCTCTCCCACCCCCTCCCCTTTCTCCCCTCCCTAACCCACTCGTCCCCAAATAAACATTAAACTATCGATTGTGTCCATGGGTTATTTGTTTGTTCAGTTCTTTTTTTCTTTG